>PVJC01022844.1:0-26928 GCA_004026665.1 Murina feae
ATCTCTCCCACATCAATGTTTCTTTGTCTCTCCTCCTCCCTTCTACTCTCTCTAAAAATCAATGGAAAAAAATACCCTCAGGTGAAGATAAATGGAAAGGAAGATATTTATTGTAAGGCATGTTAATATGAATGTGGCTCTTGGGTCAGAAACTGTCATTATAAACTTTTAAATCTCCATGCAGCCTTCACTAATTTCAGTGAGTGTTTTGATGAACTATGAAATAATTATATCAGTAGGTTATCACAATTACTAAATGGCCATTTCTGCAAACCCCAGTGTAGTCCTCTAGTGGATTGAATTAGTCCAAGTGGAACAATTTTCTTAAATACAAGCGCTTGGGAGAAATATTAATCTCTGAAGAGAAATTTCCCCAAAGCTCTATAGAACCAGCTGAGGCTGTTGTGACTTTGTTAAATGAAGGCCTTAGGTGGTGTACAGCATGCCAAACTGTGAGCTGTTGTTCAACAACAAGCCACAGGAGACACTGGAATAGAGAACTTTATTTCTCACAGGTTCTAGAGGAAGTAAGGGCGTGCTGTGAGAGGTCACAGTGGGAGGTCAGCACCCAGTGAGGGCAGTGAGAGAGGCAGACCTAGGGCAGTGACATTATTAGCATAGATAGATGGAGTGCATTGAGGTTCCAGGACTAGGGCCAGATTGGTCAATTCAAACCAAAGGAGAGGACCTGGGTAGGTCCCACAGGGCTCTTATCTAAGAGCTACATTAGGCACAAGACAGGCGAGACTTGTTCATGAGAAATGTTGGACACGTCCTATCAGTACATTGTTACTTTGCAGGCTGCTGTCTAGGGCATGTGCTTACATGAGACAGCTAAGGTCAGTTTAAGGTCCCTGCAGGCCACATGGCCACGCAAAATGAATGCTGAGACAGCCACAATATGGAATAGCTTAACTAAACTCTCATTGAAGGGGTATCTACAAAATGGAAATAGGACTTTATTCTCTATCCATTATTACCTAGAAAGTTCTACTTTAGCATCAAACCTCAGTAATTGTCCTTAAATTTGAGCTAGCTATATCTCGAGTCAGCAAACTAAGGTCCACTGTGTGTTGTTTGGAATTCATAAGGTAAAAATAATTTTTACATTTTAAAAGATTGAAAAGCAAAAAAGAAAAAGAAAAGAGGAATGACATTGTATGCCATGTGAAAACTGTGTGCATTTCAAATGCGGGTCTATAAAAATATTTCTTGGAGCACAACTGTATTTAGTCATTTGGTACTGGTGGCTGCTTTTGTGCTACAATGGTAGGGTTCAGTCTATGCACAGAGACTCTTTGGCCTGTAGAGACTGAGTACTTTTGGCGTTTTACAGAAAAAGTTTGCCAAACACTGGGCTACCTCAGCACTGTTCTTTTGCTCATGGAAGTAGTGGAAGGGAAGGGGCAAGGTGTTATAAGCGATTCTTAGAAACCAGCAACATTGTTCGACGTTTACTGTGAAGTCATGATATAGCCAAGCCTACCATGTGGCTCCTATGTTCCAAAAACATATATGAAGAGGTAACCTGGAAATATTAAGAAAATAAAGCTAAGCAAAACAGGAAATGAATTGAATTCTAGAAATATTGGCACTGTGATGCAAAAAGAAAACAATAAAAAACAACAATTACATTTGTGATGGTTTGGAGATTCTAAGTTTAAGACAAAATTGGTCAAGATTTTCATAAACACAGACTAAATGAGATATAATTTACTTCAGGAAGAAGATAAGGCATGTATAAAAAAGAAAAAAAACGGAACACTATCTGCAATATATTGACTGAAACAGTCTATAAGAGGGAAAAATTAAATTAACATAGATGTTGCTTATTTCAACGCTACCTTAAATACAGCATTTCTTGTAATACTTTTATCAGCAACTGTCCTTATCTCATGTCTCCACCATCCCCATCCTAGAGCCAGAAATAATTGCTTTATATCTAATTCCACAGCATTTTTCATGAGCCTGTCTTATAACTCTTATCAATATGCTATCTTGACTTGTAAAATATAAAATTGCTATAGTTAGCTTTTGCTGTTTTGATTCTGTTAAAAAATGTTGCCCTTCAACATGTGAGGACACAGTTAGAAGGTTCCAGGCCTACCATTATATAAAACTAGAGACTTGGTACACAAAAATTTGTGCACTCAGGGGGGGGTCCCTCAGCCCAGCTGTGCCCTCTGCAGTCTGGAACCCCTTAGGGGATGTCCACCTGCTGGCTTGTCAGACAGCCCAGGAACCCTCAGGGGATGTCCACTTGCAAGCAGGGAGCAGACCTAAGCTGCAGTCGGACATCCTTAGCTCTGCTGAGGAGGCGGGAGAGGCTCCCGACATCACTGCTGTGCTGGCAGCCATCAGCCTGGCTTGTGGCTGAGCAGAGCTCCCCCTATAGGAGCCCACTGACCACCAGAGGGCAGCTCCTGTATTGAGCATCTGCCCTCTGGTGGTCAGTGTGTGTCATAGTGACCAGTCATTCCCAGTGGTTCTACTGTTAGGGTCAATTTGCATATTACCCTTTTATTATATAGGATAATCATGCACAAGAGGACCCAGAACATGTGACCATGCCAGTGCCCTGAGCATGGACCTGTATCTCTCAGAACTGTGAGGAATACATTTCTATTGTTCATGTGCTTTCCACTATGACTCTGTTCTGTGTCTTATTTAAAGGTTGAAGCTGAAGGAACAGCTTGCATCTGTAGTATACGTGTTTTGTGATAGAGGGCAGAATAGTCAATGTCAAAAAAGGTACAACGGCTCTTAAAACTTCTGGTTGAATGTGATATGTCACTTTTCCTATAGTTCCTTGGCCAGAGAAAATCCTGTAGCCAATCCGGATGTCACTGAGAGAAGGACTGTTGTATTCCTCACATAGAAAGAAGAACTGAAGTAATGCCTTATAAATGTGGCCGGTAGATTTTAGAAAATATAATACAACCTACTACAGAGTTTTTATGTTCAAGAGCCTTGCCTTACTTTTGGCTATATTTCTAGAACCAACATTAATGCCTAGAACATAATGAGATTTTTAAAAAGTAAATCTTTATTGTTGAAAACATTACAACAATATCTCCTACCATTAACCCCTTCTAGCTCATCCCATCTCCACCTCAGGCCTTCATTACCCTATAATAAAATTTTAATACTTGTTAGTTTAAAGAATGGAAGGATGAATAAACAATCGAATGATTAATTTTGCAGTATTAAGTACATATGCCACTGAATAACAAGCTGAGGTATTTAGTATTTAATGAGACAAAATATTATCTTTATAAAAAAACTAGAGGCCCGGTGCACAAAAATTTGGGCACTGGGGGGAAGGGTCCCTCAGCCCGGCCTGTGCCCTCTCGCAGTCTGGGACCCCTCAGGGGATGTCCAGCTGCTGGTTTAGGCTCGCTCCCTGGGGCATCAGCACTAAGCTGGCAGTCAGACATCCCTCTGGCAGCCTGGGAGCCCTCAGGAGATGTCCACTTGCCAGCGGAGCAGGTCTAAGCTGCAGTCAGACATCCTTAGTGCTGCTGAGGATGTGGGAGAGGCTCCCACCACCACCGCTGTGCTGGCAGCCATCAGCCTGGCTTATGGCTGAGCAGAGCTCTCTCCTGAATTGAGCATCTGCCCCCTGGTGGTCAGTGTATGTCATACTGACCAGTCATTCCCAGTGGTTCTGCTGTTAGGGTCAATTTTTATATTACCCTTTTATTATATAGGATAGAAGCCTGGTGCATAGGTAGGGGCCGGTTGGTTGGCCCTGAAGGGTGTCACAGATCAGGGTGGGAGTCCTGCTGGGCGAGAGGCTGATGGCTGTTTGCAGGCTGAACCCTCACCCCATGAGGTGTGGCTATCCTGGTTGAGGGGCTGATGGCTGTTTACTGGCTGGCCACCACCCCCAGCAATGCAAGCTCCTGGTGAGGCTGGCTGTAAGCAGGTATCTGGGATTTATTTATCTTCTATAATTGAAACTTTGTTGCCTTGAGTGGAGGCCACAGCCAGCCAGGGCAAGGGGAAAGCTTGGCTTCCTCCATCACTGGGGTAACCAAGCCTACTGTTTGCTCCAGCTCTGTGGCTGCTGGCTGCCATCTTGGTTTAGTTAATTTGCATATAGTTGCTCTGATTGGCTGGTGGGCATGGCTTGGGGTGTAGGGGAATGACACCAATTTGCATGTTACTCTTATTAGTGTAGATAGCTAAAAAATTCTAATTGATTATGGAGCAAAAAATTGGCCAGAATACCATGGAGAGATTGCTAAATATGTAGCTACTGGAATTAGCTCTTCTGAATCAGATTCTAAAGCAGGGAGTAAATAATTCTATATTTTTGATGGACATCTTTCATGATTGTAACAGACCCTAAAGTTTGGGAACTTCTCATTGACACATATAAGAAATACAAAGAACTAGTACCCAAACTTTCAATTTAGAGACTGTGGAAAGGCAATTTCTGGAGAAAAAGACACAAAAGAATCATCAGAAGATAAAGCTGCTGATATTACAAGATTATCTATTAATCCTGCCTTTAGATGTCATGTTCCACCCCCTCTGCCTTCTGTTGATGTTTCTCTCTTTCTCATTCTAAAAATAAAAGACTCTTCTTAGGTAAAGTTACCAATTATCCAAAAAGCAGTATCCTTTTGACATCTATTTGCAAACTCTAACCTATTGCTAAATTGTGCTCTGGAGGAATGGGTTAGAGGTGAAGATACTATCAAGAGGTTGGAAGAAGGGATAGAATGGGATAAAAGCTATAAGGGCTACATCAGAAATTGGAGAATAAAAAATTAGTAGCAATTTTCATGGCACCATAATTGAGTCTCAAATTTACTTTTTCACATGCAATAATGCATTATTTTCACTTTCTCAGAAAAACAGAAGCATTCAATATAATATAATATAATATAATATAATAAGCAATCAAAAAATAATTACTTGTCTAAACATATATTCTACTTTAGTCTCTTTATAGAATTCAATTATTTTCACATAAATGCTCAAGTTCTTTTATATTTTTTCTTTTTTCTACTTCTGCATTTATACACATTTATTAAATATGGTATGTATAAATATGTAATAGGTTGTATTCATATAAAGTATTCATGAGTAATGCATTGCTTTTCAGTATCTTTATTTAATTTTGAAAATCTAGAATACTTTGTAATTTCATCTATGGTCCTCACTTATGATTATTATTGATATGATATTACCCATATTTTAGATATTATAGGTATTAAATATTATTCCTCATTTTAAACAAACTAATTATAACACATTAATTAAGAGAACACTAGCATCAGACTACTTATGTTTGAATTCTACTTCTCCTAATTAAACACATCAAACTTCAGTTTACTCATACATAAAGTAGGTATAAAATAGGTATAATACCTGTCTCACATAATTATGAGAGCAGACTAAAAATATATTTGAAGGCAATACATGATAGAATAAGAAGTCAATTGATGTCTATTATTATTAGACTAGGGGCCCGGTGCACAAAAATTTGTGCACTTGGGAGGTCCCTCAGCCCAGCCTTTGCCCTCTCGCAATCTGGGACCCCTTGGGGGATGTCCACCTGATGGCATGCCTGGCCAGCCTGGGTGAGGGGCTGATGACTGTTTGCAGGCTGGTCAAGCCCCCCAGTGTGGACCCTCACCCCATTGGGGTGTGGCCAGCATGGGTGAGGGGCTGAGGGCTGTTTTCAGGCTGCCCACAGTCCCTTCAGGATCTGAGTCCCTACTGGGGTACCTGGGCAGCCTGGATGTGGGGCTGAGGGCCATGTTCAGGCTTCCCACAGTCTCTTCAGGGTTCAAGTCCCTACGGGGGTACCTGGGCAGCCTGTGTGCGGGACTGAGGGCCATTTTCAGCCTTTCAGGCTGCCCACAGCTCCCATTAACCCAACATCCCAGCAAGGCTGGCTGGAAGCAGGTTTCTGGGGTTTATTTATCTTCTATAATTGATACACTGTTACTTTAATCCAGGTCTAGGCAGGTAACGAAGCCTCCTGTTTGCTTCAGCTCCGTGGCTTCTATAATTAAAACAATGTTGCCATGAGCAGAGAGAGGCCTAGGCAAGCAGTTTCCTCCTGGTGCAATGGAAGCCTGCTATTTACTCTAGCTCCATGAATGCTAGCCTCCATCTTGGTTGGGTTAATTTGCATACAGCTGCTCTGATTAGCTGGTGAGCGTGGCTTAGGCATCCCGGCAAAATGGTCAATTTCAAAATTACTCTTTTATTAGAATAGATATTGGTTTGATCACTTATAAAGTGTATGTCAAATATCTATATATTTCTTTGTGCATATACTTGACTATTTCATTAATATCAATACTTATTACTATATTACATAATCTAACCATTTTAAGAATTTTGATACATTGATTTATTCTTCAGTAATTTTCTACAGAGATCATGTGTGGGACATAACCTTCAGTATTTTATTCTCACAGGTTTATTTTTGTCCTCCTGTTTTCAACATTTGTTTGGTTTGGATATAGAATTCTAAATTCCAAATCAGGTTCCCCTCTATCTGCAATGTAGTGTGTGAATTACTATGGCTTTATTCAACACAGAATGCCTGAAACAAAACAAAACAAAACAAAACAAAAAAAACCAAGGCTTTATTCATTAAACTTATTTTTCAACTTGTTCTAAAACATTTTTAACATAATTCAGTTTTGATATTGAGAAAGGTGAAACCACTCTTATTTTTATTCTTTTCTAGGCAATTTGTTTTATTTCTAAAAACTATTCATATTTATCCTTTTTCCTTACAGTTTGTCTTGTGAGCCATTTTTCATCCTTACATCTTGGTACTTGGCAAGCCCTTTAAATATATTGAATTCTGTGTTTTTTAGCTTTTAGAAATTTTCTTCTATGATTCCAGATTTATTTTAAGAGACCCCAGTCCTAATATAATTACTAGACTTTTTTGTATCATTTTACATTTAAATCTATGATTTACTTTTAGTTAATTTGTGTAAAATACACGAAGGCCTGTCGAGATTAATCTTTTTAGATATGTGGATATCTAGTTGTTCCCATCAGGTCGCCTGGGGTGTTAGTGAGGGATGACCAGTTTATTGAGTAGACTGTCCTTTCACCATTGAATTGCCTTTGCCCCATTTATAGCTATATCATATAGAAAAAGAACATTTGAGAATTGATTATACAAAATTAAAAAATAAATTATTTGTGTATATTAGCTGATGAATTTTTTCTAGTTTATGTTCTAGAAGGTATTATAATAATAACTTTGGGTTCTTTGACATAAACTATTTGCATATCTCTTGGATTAGAAAAATCCATAATTTAACATGTAATTCCCAAATCCGGGGCTGAACTCTATAGTGAAAAGTATGAAAACAAACACAAAAACAAACAAACAAACAAACAAAAAAACACATCCCAAGGAGATGTGAGCTCAAATATCAGATTTTCAGTCTTTCTTAACTATGATATGGTATCTTACATAGTCTCCTCTTGGAGAACATTTAATCAGATGATATATTTAATTCTTTCTTTATGGTCCTAGCTCCTGTAACTTTGGACAAATAATAAATGTAAAAGAAACAAGACCCCCCTCCCTATTTTCTCAGCCCTCTTACATTTCATTGGGCCCTATGATCTATGACTCTAAATGGCATATAACTTCCAAGCATAGGAAAGCCTTTGTAAAATTTTCCACTTGCATTACAACCTGCTGCAAAACACAAGAAAACCTTTTTGGAGATAGAGGAGGAATGTTGAGATCTAAGCAACCCAGATAACTGATTTGCCATACGTGGGACTGATAGAGTCTGTATACAGATACCTAAGCCTATAGAATATAATATGGAATCACAAGAAATAAACCTTTATGCGTGTGTCATTTGAGATTTTGGTGCTGTTAGCACAATAAATCCTAGGCTATACTGACTAATGTCTACATCTTAATATCCTATATAATAAAGAGGTAATATGTAAATTAAACCTCACACCCTCATAAGATGGCTGGCAATGACCAGACCAGCATGGGTGTTAGTGAGGGACGACCAAACAACTGAACAAACAGGCTGCATGGGGCAACCAGGCCTGCACAGGGGTTAGTGAGGGGCGACCAAGCAACTTTACAACAGGATGAGTGGGGAGACCAGGCTGGCAGGGGGGTTAGTGAGGGGCAACCAAGTCATAGCAGGGGCAGTGGGGGCAACTAGGCCAGCAAGGATGGCAGTGGGGGGTGACCAGGCCACTGGGTGGGGAAGTTAGGGGCAACCAGGCTGGCAGAGGGGGGCAGCTGAGGGTGACCTGGCCAGCAGCGGGGAGCAGTTAGGGGTGACCAAGCAGGTAGGCAGGCGAGCAATTAAGAGCCAACGGCCCAGGATTCTGAGAACAGTGTTGGGATTGGGCCTAAACCAGCTGTTGGACATCCCCCAAGGAGTCCCAGATTGGAGAGGGTGCAGGCTGGGCTGAGGGGACCCCCCCCCCTCATGAATTATGTGCACTGGGCCTCTAGACCTATATAATAAAAGCATAATATGAAAATTGACCATCCATTCGGGATGCCTAAGCCACTCCCACCAGCCAATGAGAGCAACTGTATGCAAATTAGCCCAGCCAACATGAAGGCTGGCACTCACGGAGCTGAGTAAACAGGCAGTTTCCGTTGCAGCAGGAATGAAACTGTTTGCAGGCTGAGCTGGGTTTCTCCGGCCTCCAGGCAACAACATATTTGCAACAATGTCTCAATCATAGAAGCCTCTGGAGCTGAAGCAAACAGCAGGCCAGGCCTGACTTCTAAGGGCAACAGTGTCTCAATTACAGAAGCCATGAGGTGAAGCAGAGGGGAGGTTTCATAACCTGCCTAGGTCTCGGCTTAAAGGAACAGTGTATCAATTATAGAAGATAAACAAACCGCAAAAACCTGCTTCTAGCCAGCCTTGCTGGGACATTGGGTCAATGGGAGCTGTGGGTAACCTGAAAGTCTGAAAACACCCCTCAGCCCATCACCCAGGCTGGCCACACCTCAATGGGGTGAGGGATCCCACTGGGGGGCTTGGCCAGCCTGCAAACAGCCATCAACCCCTCACCCAGGCTGACCAGGCACACCAGTAGGTGGACATCCCCAGAGGGGTCCCAGACTCCAAGAGGGCACAGGTTGGGCTGAGGGACCTCCAGAGTGCACAAATTCTTGTGCATCAGGTCCCTAGTAGTATATAAAGGAAAATGTGTATACTCCAATAAGAACAATCCTAAATGAAGCAAAATAATTTCATTACTTTAAAATGAAATTATTTTTAAGTTAAAACCAAATTGAATCTAACAATAAGAGATTTTCCCTGAGTTTCTGTAAAATTTCAAGGCATGAGGACCTACGCAATAGTCATAAGAGTAAGGAGCAAGCATCATCGACACATTCTAGAGACAATAAGATCAATTCTCATTTTCTGTTTATATACCGTATTTTCCGGCATATAAGACAACTTTTTAACCCAGGAAAATCTTCTCCAAAGTCCCATTTATGTTCCTTTGCATTCCGCCGGATAGAATGTTGGGAATTTACAAAGTACATCTCTCCCATGTCTTGCCACCTGGCTTTATAATAACTTCGGCCAATAGGAAGCATGGTTGGTAGATTAGAGGTGGGAGGAAGTGAAGAGCTTTCTGGTTCTGGCCTTTACTGGCAGTTGCTCATGTTATTTAGAGCAATGATGGCAGTAAAGATATTATTGGCTTGAGCTCTTCTGTGTTTGTTTTAATGCTGATGACATCATTAGTGGGTCCAGAGCTACTGCTATAGGCTTTGCTGTGCAGTACCTGAAGCAGGCTGGCGGCCTCCAGCCCACAGGCATTAGATTTCTTGTTATTCTCTCTTATTCCTTTTTCTTTCTTCAACCCCTGACATCTTTCTTTTGGTCATTCAGTCCTCTGCCGCTGTGTAACCATTCAGCCTGCTTGAACAATATGGATTAATTTCTCTTTCTTTGGTTAGACTGTGGCAAACATAGTAACTTGTTATATAACAGGAAGGCAATGGTGAGAGAATTACCAATTTGTCTAAAATTCATTTTGCAATACAAATGAGGGAATATGATATAATGCATAATAAATGAGCATATTTTTATATTTTATATCCATATATCCCTCTAGTAATCTGAGCTCTCTTGACCAAACATTGAAAATTGAAGAAATTAATCATACAGGTATCTAGATAACCTAAAATAACTGTCTAAAGTTTAATGGCTTAAAATCCATGTTCTGTACTCTGTTGGACATATCTTGACTTTTTACTTTATACACACATCTAACAAGTTCTTTTATCTCTTTGTTCAGCCCAAAGTAAACAACTTTGGAACAACAATTTTTTGTGGGGGTGTTTAAGTGATACTTAAAACCACAGTGACCAAAACCAAGATTGATAATTGACAGCTTAACCATAGAGGAAAAAGAAATGCTCAAAAAAGAAACATAGGAACTCTTAAAGTATAACCATACAGAATAAAATGTATAGAACCATTCATTTACAGCTTTCAAAATGTCTCAAAATGTCTAAAATAATCAATTTTTCTATGACATTTAAGTCATTAATAAAATACACTTTCTGTTAGATTCTAAAGTTTAAAACACCATGGGTATATAGTTGTTAGGAAAAGTTACACAACAAATATAATGTTTTAAATAAGTAGGAAAAGTTCATAAAGGGCTTTGATACCTAAATAATATTCCCTATACATATAATTTATATGAGCAGTTTCAATTTACAATGATTTTTCTCAGCTTAATTTTATTGGTGTCCTTTCCAATGTAAAATTGTTTGGGTTTATACAATAAATTGCATGGGTATCCTATCAATTGGTAATATACTTGTAATATATTATTATAAATTATGAATATTATTACTATCCTGTAGCTAACACAATTCTGAGACATAGTGGTGATGACAGAGATTGTTAGTTGTCCTCCATATCTAGATCTCCATTTTTCCAAAGTTATACATACCAATTCAGAATACACATGGCTTTCTAGAAATCCAGGTGTGATTGGTAGATAAGTTGGAGTCAGATAGAATATAGAGAGAAATATTATGTGGAAGCTTCTAGAAACCTTCCTTAAGAGCAGACCCATTATGACCTTCTTTTCATCTCCTCATCCTTGCAACCTTTTGGGATGTGCTTGCTCTATTTTGGGTCATGAAGTTGGAGGCAAACCCTTTCAGACCATGGCAGAGTTCTGAACAGGAGAGTCCTGGGTTCTCTGAGAGTGGATAGAACAGAGCAATAATCAGCCCTTGACCACTTTTCTCTAGGTTATGTTTATACAAGAGGAAAACAAACATATATCCCACTTAAGACACTTTTATTTGCAGCTACAGTAGTCTTTACTGAGATAGTAGAGATTTAATTATTGAATCAAGATCAAGCTAACATTCAATCTGAAGTAGAGACAGTCTTTTATTTCCAATGATTTCACCTGCAAGGTGCAGAAAATCCAACACACTTTACTTTGAACAATATTAACATATATTTATTTTATCATATAATAGGAAGGTTACTGCTAGCATAGAATTCAAGGTCTGACAATTTTTTTAATCTTTATTTTTGAAAGTATCACATATGTCCGCCTTTGTTCTTCCATGGACTCCTTATAGCCTCTCCTCTCATCCCACCCCAAGATATGACAATTTAATGACACACTAGTATACCAACTTATCCATATTTTTCTGTAGTTCCACTTGTTCATCATTTCATAGTCATTGTAATTTAGAATGATTCCTGGAAGCAATAACAATTTTATTCTTCAGGGAAAGGATAATTGTGGCCTAAATTTTAAAAAGTAGGAAAGTTTTTCCCTGGTTGGGTGGCTCAGTTGGTTGGAGCATGGTCTCTTATACCAAAAACAGTTGTGGGTTCAACCCCCAGTCAGGGAGCGTACAGGAGGAAATCTCTCTCTCCTCTCTCTCTCTCTCTCTCTCTCTCTCTCTCTCTCTCTCTCTCTCTCTATCTCTCTCTCTCATTCAAAATCAATATAAATCAATAAAACATATTCTCCAGTGATGATTAAAAACAGTAGAAAACTTTTATCAGAAGTCAATGAATAACTCTTATTTGTGTTTATTGTACTAATTTCTTGAACTCTGAAAATAATATGTACTGATTGACTTAGTCTGAGGTTCTGGAGCAAAAACAGCAAGGGAGATGAGATATTCATTAGCATCTTAGACTATTCATAGTTCAGCCAACATCTACATTAGAGTGGAGGTGGTATAGGTGGAAGTTAGAGAAGGAATGAATGTCTGTGGAGTTTAGTGTCTTCTACTGCTGACCACTTGGGCCACCTGCCATCTGTATTTTCTCCCTTTTCATATACACTTTCAAAAATGCTCACTGCACTCTCCCAGGAGAGAACTGAATCTCATGCCCAGGATCTTAATACAATATACATTTCTCTTCACCAGTAGTATATCCATATAGTGTATGCATCCCCAGGAAACGTATATAAATACAGAGTATTTCTAAAAGTTATAATGAAGAATCTCCTTTGTGACAATAAATATCAGACTCTCCATGTTCATTTGTTCTCTTATCACATCTTTTTGCACAAGTTGTAGTGTTCTGTTTAGGAAGATCCCTGAGTTAATTGTTCCTCATGGATTCATCTAAGATTAATGCATATTCCAGTGTTAGACTACATTTAAGCCTTAAATTATAAGCTATACTAAAAACTGTTGTCTGCAGTTATACTAAAAATTGTTTACCTGTACTAAAAATAAAGTACAGATAAAAATGGCAAAGTATTATGTTAAAGTATCTTGGCATTATTAATTGTTTATACCACTAACGACCCAGTGCACAAAATTCATGCACATTAAAAGGGAATTAATCAGAGGAAATATTTTAATATTGCTATTTGCCCTTTCTCTATAATAGAAATGTCAGAGATGAAAGAAAATTAGTAAAATGTATATGAAAATCTTCCTTTTGTCCGAGTCTGAGGCATGCCACAGGAATCACAATTCCCACCCACCACCCACGTGCACCTTGAAATTGAGTGAGATCCAGATCCAGCTGCCCCCACCCTCCTCATGCTAGATCTAGAACCAGCCTGCCCCACCCCTGTCAAGCCCCACCTGGTGGGGGGCATGGTCTCAGGTCCCTCAGTCCAGGGTAGGGTATATAGACTAAGGTCCCCCATCAAGCCCCACCAGGCAGGGGCACAGCCTGAGGTCCCATCAAGCCCCACATGACAGGAGGCACAGCCTCAAGTACCCCAGCCTTGTGCTAGGGTTGGGGGGGCAAGGCCTCAGGTCCTCCTACCTGGCACTAGAATGGGGAGCATGACATTAGGTCTCCCAGCCTGGCACTGGGATGGGGAGCATGGCCTGAGGTCCCCTGACAAGCTCTGTGGGGTGGGGGATGTGGCTTGAGGTCCCCCGTCAAGCCCTGCTGGGCAGGGGAGCACAACCTGACTTTCCGCAGCCTGGTACCGGGAAGGGGTTATGACCTGAGGTCTCCTGTCAAACACTGCCATATGGGCAGTGTAGCCAGCAGTCCCCCGTCAAGCTCCACTGGGCAGGGTACACAGTCTGAGGTCTCCCTTCATGCCCTGCTGGGTGGTGGGGGGGCACAGCCTGAGGTCTCTGGCCTGGTGCCAAGGTGGGGGGTGTGGCCTGAGGTCCCCTGTTAAGCCCCACCAGGCAGGGAGCGCAGCCTCAGGTTCCCTGCCCCAGCCCAGTGCCACGCAACCTCAGGTCCCTGTTGATTGCTTATCAAGACTCATTACAGCAACTCAGCCTCCACTGTGGGTGCAGACATCTTGTGTTACAGAATGCCTGCTTCTGCTGTTATGGTGTGATAGTCAATTTGCATATTACCTCTTTATGAGATAAGATGGTAGAATGAAGACAACTGAAAGAAATCCTATATAATAAAAGCCTAATATGTCAAGTATCTGGTCTTCCGTTCAACCAATTAAAGCATAATATACTAATGATATGCTGAGGCCATTCAACTGCTGGCTATGATGTGCACTGAACATCAGGGGGCGTCTGCTCACACCAGTAGGTTAGCTTGCTGCTGGGGTCTGGCTGATAGGGACTGAGAGAGAAGGGTCAGACATGCCCTGGAGCCCTCCCATAGCCCCTCCAAGGCTGGCCAACCTCCCATGTCCCTCCCTGGCCTGTGCCCTCTCACAATCCAGGACCCCTCAGGGGATGTCGGAGAGCTGGTTTTGGCCTGATCCAGCAGGCCAGGCCGAAGGACCCCACTGGTGCATGAATTTGTGCACCAGGCCTCTAGTGTAAAATAATTATCTAAAACAGTTAGCTATAGAAACATTGTTTTATCTATGGAAATAATTTGTTATCATTACAAGTTAGAAAATTCCCATTTTATTATAAAAATTACAGAAAAGTAATATTTAATGAAAGAGAGTATTGAAAACAGTATGAGATTGAGACAGTTTTCTTATATATTTGTGCTTATAATTGTTTTATGTGTAATCTATGTAGTATTACCTACATTACTAGAAATTAAAGTTAAGCAGTTTATCGCCATATATTTAACTTGCTATATAAAAGTATAGTCACAAAAATAAAAGTATATTTTTCTTTAAACATTTAAAAAAATAAATTTAGCTTTAAGGTTACTTTTCTCTAAATATTCCTAGGGCTACAATGAGTGCTAATACAGAGATTTCAAGTCATTTTAACTACAAAGTTATATCTTGGACGTCTGTCATTTTTGCTCTTTTATTTCTTTTGAGTATTTGGCAGGACTAATCACATGGATTGATATGTGGTGAAAGGGACTGCTGTGAAAACTTGCTTCTGGGCAATATGCTGCTGATGAAAATGGTACAATTTAAGATTTTTAAATAAAGATAAAATAACTTTAGTATTAGGTAATTTCAGGGGGTTTGGAATAAGATTTCTATTTGAACTGATATCAGTTAATAGTCAAGCTAGGGTACAAATGCCACTAGCATTTGCTGTCAAAAGGAGAAAATGAAGCTTAAAAATATCTAGAAAAGTTTTCCTTGTGGTTGATTGTCACATTACAAATCAATCTTGAAAAATTAAGTCAGGGGTTTTCAATGATTGAAGGTTAATTGTGCATTTTTCTTACTTTGATACATATAGTTGCAGTCTTACACTCAATGTTCTTGGTTAAATATAATATGATAAGAACAAATAATAAAAATATATTTTCCAATATCACACTTCCTGTTGCTTTTAAAATTGACTCTATTTATTGTAAAAATATATTACAGTGAAAAGTCTCTTTGGAATGTAAGGCTTTTGGAGCAAGGAGATTAGAAGGTTCTGTTAGAATCATGGAGAATTTACTTCCTTAGGGGAGTTTACTCCTCAGGCAACACATACCAAATTCCATGAGGTGAGAAGCATATCTGTTTTATTCATCTCTGGACCACTAGTACCTATCACTGTGCATGGAACAAAATAAGTTTTTCTATATATATATATATGATGATTACATGAATGGATAAATTTCACAAATCTTATCTTCTGTATAAAGGGTATCAGTAGACAGATGTCAAATGGGTCTATGAGATTAATTTGATCTAAGTCCCAGTTACCTGTAAGACTATACTCAGTTGTACCATGAAAGAAGAAAAGAAAATATGAGCTTTTGTTATATAGAGAAAATAATTCTTTCCATTTCCCATTAGAAAAACTTACGTAGTTTACAAACTTACTGAATTTGTTACATAATTATTTTATACTGAGGCCTGATGCATGAAGATTCATGCAAAAATGGGCCTTCCTTCCCTTGGCTGCCGGCACCACCTACACTCTTGCTGAAGCCCCTTTCCACCTTCACTCTGACCTGGAGCTGCTTTTCTGCCTTCCCATGCTGACCAGAGGCCTAGAGGGGCTGGGGTGATGCAGAACGTCTGTGTCGTCACCATCTTTGTTGGGTTAATTTGTATACACACTCCTGATTGGCTGGTCGGTGTTGTGAAGGTATGGTCAATTTGCATCTTTCTCTTTTATTAGTGTAAATTTGTATGTAAATGATTAAGAAACAAGGTTTGTGCCTTCTGTGCTAAAATATCCATAATAGAAACTTCAAATAAGGAACATTCCCTCACTTATGAAGTCAACACACCATTGTCAAAGGCTATCATTAGATATAAAGTGCAGCATAGGGGATATAGTCAATAAGAACATAGTAACTATGTAGAGTGCCAGGTTGGTACTGGAAATATCAAGGGGACCACTTTGTAGAGTATATGATTGTGTAACTACTATGCTATCCACCTAAAACTAATACAATATAACATTGAACTTAAATTATAATTGAAAAATATAATTTTAAATTAAAAAATTTAAAATGTATAGAGTAAGAACACACATTACAATTGAACACTTGTCTGCTTAAAAGTTTACAACTTTTCGCTGGTGCTGTTATGTGTTCTGTACATGTGTAATCAGATACAGTTCTTGCATGTATCTAACCAACAGCACCATGCTCAAAACAACAGCGGGACATAACCAAAATAGCCTTATAGAAATTTCTGGGCAAGTATAGCACAATTTAGTGTTGCTAAAACTGGGGAAAACAATAGGGGGGAAAAGAGTCCTGTGTGTGGGGAAATTACTACCTTAAGTGTTGTTGTTTTTTTTTTGTGTGTGTGTATGTGTGTTTTTTAGGATTTGAGAAGTTCTCTAAAAAGTATTTATTTTTGGTTTATTATTTTAAATCATGGGAATTCCTTTTAATTGTGTAAGAGTTTATTGGGAAAACAAATAACCAACATATGTTATTTATTTTCATGTTTCTGATTAAAATATTGTTTTAAATTACTGTTTATAGTCAGTATTATTTTGTTATAGCTTCAGGTGTGCAGCATAGTTCTTAGGCAATCATATACTTTTAGACACAAAACTGGAAAAGGAGTGAACACAAAATGTATAGACCATTCAAAGAGACAAATTAGCCTGACTTACAGGAGAATTCCCAGGTTGCTTCTACCACCCAGACACATGCACAGATTCTTGCTGATGTTTAAAGATACACAAGATGTTTTCTTCACTCACATGACCAACACACTGGTTATTTAGAAACTACTTTTTTACAAATTATTTGATATGAGGAGGGTAGCAGTTGTTCAGCAACAAATATACCCAATCTCTGTACTTGTATATAATAGTTGCAAGCAGAGATGCGTAGCAGTAGGTAGTGATCTGGAGGAGTGATGGAAGAAAGTGCTGTGTTGTGAGGAAACTCAAAATACTTTAATACATGACACAGCCCAATAGTCCTATCTCAGCCTTTGTCAGTAAAACCATGAAATTCAGTGTAGCTGACACTAGTAAAAAGATGGCAATAGATCTGACTACTGTGGGCACTATTTGCAATTGTAGAGGAATGAAGAGTACTATCTATAATAATAAAAAAGCATAATATGCTAATTAGACAGGCCAGCCAGATGACCTCCAGACTCCTTTCAGACATCCTTCCGGACAACCTTCAGGATGAAGCCCGGGTTGAGAGGGCCCATCACAGAGCTCCAGCCAGGTGGGCAGGGCAGGCAGGGCCTCCCTGTGGGCTATGATCAATGGTGGAGCCCAGACTAGGTGGGCAGGGCCTCCGTCACAGAGCCTCAGCAGGGTGGGCAGGGACTCCCTATGGGCAGCAATGAATGGCAGAGCCCAGGCCAGGTGGGCAGGGCCTCCCTCTGCTCTGTGATTGATTGGAGAGCCCTGGCAGGGTGGGTAGGGCGTTCCTCTGTGCAGCATGGATCGCAGAGCCTGGTCAGGGTAATCAGGGCCTCCCTCTGTGCTGGCTGCCATCCATCACAGAGCCTCGGTAGGGTGGGTAGGGCCTCTCTCTGCGGGGCATCAATCTAGTGCCCTGTGATCCATCGCTCCATAGAGGGAGGCCCAGACCACTGGCCAGAGACACTGTGGCAGGTGGGTGGGGCCTGACAGCTATCTCCCCTCAGAGGGAGGCCCAGCCCAGCCCAGCGATAGCACCCCATGCCTTTCACCCACAAAGGGAGGTGACTGGTGGCAGAGTGGGGACAGCGCTATAGATGGCAAGCAGTGGCAGCCTCAATTTTTTTGGCAAAGTAATAACTAAAATTCATGTCATTGAATTTCAGAAAGGTGGACTGCCTCATGCTAACATATTTTTGATATTAGATAGTGAATCTAAATTACGAACAGAAGAGGACATTGACCATATAGTTAAGCCAGTAATTCCATGTGAAGACTAGTGTCCTTGACTATTTCAAATTGTAAAATCAAATATGATACATGGACCATGTGGAATATAAAATCCAAATAGTCCATGTATGGAAAATGGAAAATGTTCATAGGGATATCCAAAAGAATTTCAAATATGACCACTGGAAATATTGATGGATATTCCAAATACAAATGAAGATCTGGTAGCACAGTATCTTTTGGAAATAGAGTTGTCAATAACACTTGGATTGTTCCTTATAACTCCTATTTGTGCCTTAAGTATAACTGTCATATAAACATTGAAGTCTGCCCATCGATTAAAGTTGTTAAATATTTATTTAAATACATCTTTAAAGGTTATGATTGTGCAAATATTCAAATTTATGAAAAAACTATTATAAATCATGAAGTACAGGACTTCATTGACTCCAGGTATGTGAGTGCTCATGAGGCTGTTTGGAGACTTTCTGGAATGCGAACGCATGACCACTCTCATGCAAGCACAAGATTAGCTATTCATTTGCCAAATGAATGAAATTTGTGTTTTCATACTGAGATTTTGCTGAAGTTTTAGATAGGGCTAAAAGACATAACTCAAGTTTGATGGCTTGGTTCTTATTGAATAGAGAAGATTCTGATGCACATAATTATTATTATTGGGAGATTCCACAGCATTATGTGTTTAATAATTCTTTGTGGACAAGATGCCAAAAGGGTGGGAATATAGTATTAGGTAGACTGTTCACTGTGAGCTTTAGATAACCAGAACAATATTGCCTTAGACTTTTGCTTCTGCATGTAAAAGGTGCGATAAATTTTGAGGATCTGCAAATTTTAGGAGGTGTAACTTATTATACATTTCGTGAAGCTGCTAAACATCGAGGATTATTAATTGATACTATCTGGAAAGATGCTATTGACGATGCAGTCATCCTTAATATGCCCAAACAACTATGGTACCTTTTTGCATATATGTGTGTTTGCATGTCCTTCTGCTGCAGACAAATTTTGGATGATAATAAATTTCATTTTATTGAAGATTTTTGTTAGAAATTACACTGAAGATAAGATGCCTATGTAAACTGTGAACTGCATGCACTTAACAAAATTCAAGAGGTAATCACATTGCATGGAATGAAATGTTCACATTTCAAACTTCTGGACTGTCCTTTATTAATGAACTAGGGGCCCGGTGCACAAAAATTTGTGCACTCAGGGGGTGGGGGTCCCTCAGCCCGGCCTGTGCCCTCTTGCAGTCTGGGACACCTCAGGGGGGGGAGGGATGTCCACCTGCTGGCATGCCTGGCCAGCCTGGGTGAGGGGCTGAGGGCCATTTTCAGGCTACCCACAGCCCCTTCAGGGTTCATGCACTGGGGGGTGGGAGGGCTGGTGAGTGCAGGCCTGGACATTTTCCACCAAAGGGCCCACAATCCCACACGCCTGGTGGGCCCCCACCGCTGAGGGGACACACCTGGCACAGAGTTGGGTGGCAAGCCAGGGGCAGACACTGGTGCAGGATCCCTCACTGGGGCCCTGCTGCTGAGCAAACACACCCGGGTGGAGCCGGGCAGTGGACTGGCTTTGGATGCTCCGCACTGTGCAGCAGACACTCCCGCACACCCTGTGGAGGCCCCTGGGGGGCGGATGAAGGTAGTGGACCCTGGATGGGTGCTCCTGCATGCCCCAGGGAGGCCCCTGGGGGTGGAGCCAGGCAGTGGACCCATGATGGCTGCTCCTGCAAGTCCCGCAGAGGCCCCTGCTCTCCCGCACACCTGGTGGAGCCCCTGGGGGGCAGAGCCATGCAGTGGACCCGGGACGGTTGCTCTTGGATGCCCCGAGGAGGTCCCAAGCCAGAACCCCCCTCCCACTGAGCTGACACACCTGGCACAGCTATGCCAGCCAGCCGTGGAGGCACCCAGTACAGAGCCACCCTGCCAGCCTCCATCTTGGCTGGGTTAATTTGCATTCAGCTGCTCTGATTGGCTGGTGGGCGTGGCTGTGAGTAGAGGCTCAGCCAGCCTAGGTAGGCAGTTGCAACAGAAGCCTCTGGTTTGCTCTAGCTCCATGGCTGCTGACCTCCATCTTGGCTGGGTTAATTTGCATACAGCCGCTCTGGTTGGCTGGGAGGCATGGCTTGGCCGGTGGGCGTGGCTGTGAGCAGAGTCTCAGCCAGCCTAGGCAGACAGTTGCAACAGAAGCCTCTGGTTTGCTCTAGCTCCGTAGCTGCTGGCCTCCACCTTGGCTGAGTTATTTTGCATACAGCTGCTGTAATTGGCTGGTGGGAGTGGCTTAGGTGTCTCGGGTAACGGTCAATTTGCATATTGCTCTTTTATTATATTAGATACAAATACATGTGATGAATCATACAGGCGACAACAGTCAGAGGTTCTGATAAATTTTCTGAATGATGAACAGCTGGCAGCCTTTCAGACTATAACTTCAGCCATCGAAGATCAAACTGTACACCCCAAATGCTTTTTCTTGGGTGGCCCAGGTGGTAGTGGAAAAACATATCTTTATAAAGTTTTAATACATTATATTGGAGGTCATGGTGGTACTGTTTTACCCACAGCGTCTATAGGAATTGCTGCAAATTTACTTCTAGGTGGAAGAACCTTTCATTCTCAATATAAATGACCAATTCCATTAAATGAAACTTCAATTTCTAGACTCAATATAAAGAATGGAGTTGCTATAACCATTACAAAGGCCCAACTTCTCATTATTGATGAATGCACCATGGCATCCAGTCATGCTATAAACGCTATAGACAGATTACTAAGAAATTATGAATTTGAATGTTGCATTTGGTGGGAAAGTTATCCTTCTTGGAGGGGAATTTTCACAATATCTCAATATTGTGCCACATGCTATGCAATCAGCCATAGTACAAATGAGTTTAAAGTACTGTAATGTTTGAGGATGTTTCAGAAAGTTGTCTCTTAAAACAAATATAAGATCAGAGGATTCTCTTATAGTGAATGGTTAGTAAAACTTGGAGATGGCAAACTTGATAGCAGTTTTCATTTCAGAATGGATATTATTGAAATTCCCTGTGAGATGATTTGTAGCAGTTCTATTATTGAAGCTACCTTTGGAAATACTATATCTATAGATAACATTAAAAATATATCTAAATGTGCAATTTGTCCAAAAAATGAGCATGTTCAAAAATTAAATGAAAAAAATTTGGATATACTCGATGGAGATTTTCACACATATTTGAGTGTTGATTTCATTGATTCAACCAATGATGCTGAAAAGGAAAAATTTTTCATTGAATTTCTTAATAGTATTACTCCTTTGGGAATGCTGTGTCATAAATTAAAATTGAAAGTGGGTGCAATCATCATACTATTGAGAAATCTTAACAGTAAATGGGGTCTTTGTAATGGTACCAGGTTTATTATCAAAAGATTACGATCTAACATTATCGAAGCTGAAGTATTAATAGGATCTGCAGAAGAAGATGTTCTGATTCCAAGAATTGATTTGTCCCCATCTGACACTGGCCTCCCATTTCAATTAATTTGAAGACAGTTTCCCATGATGCCCATATTTGCGATGACTATTAGTAAATCACAAGGACAAACTCTAGACAGAGTAGGAATATTCCTACTTGAACTAGTTTTCAGACATGGACAGTTATGTTCCTTTCTCTCGAGTTCAAAGAGCGTGTGACATTAAAGTTGTACATACTTCATCACAAGGGAAATTAGTCAAGCACTCTGAAAGTGTTTTCACTCAATGTGGTGTACAGGAAGATATTAGAATAAGTTTAATCACTTTATCAGTCACTGCTTGTATCAATGTTGTTTTATATCATGTTTTTGTTGTCTTTATATCATGTTTTTATTGTTTTAATATCATTTTTATTGTTTTTATATCATGCCTTTGTTGTTGTTATATGATGATGTTATTGTTTATCAATAAATTTATATATTTCATTTACATTTTACTAATTTTCTTTCATCTCTGACACTTCTATTATAGAGAAAGGGCAAGTAGCAATATTAAAATATTCCCTCTAATTAATTCCCTTTCACTGTGCATGAAT
This sequence comes from Murina feae, assembly GCA_004026665.1. Lineage (NCBI taxonomy): Eukaryota > Metazoa > Chordata > Mammalia > Chiroptera > Vespertilionidae > Murina > Murina feae. The sequence goes on from PVJC01022844.1 coordinate 22,242, forward strand.
TTTGTATACCAGGCCACTAGTATACCATAAACTGACAATTATCATTGGATTATCTGTCTTTATAAAAATACATACAAATAAATTTTTAAATGGTGTTTCATGTATGCTGCAATATATGGTTCTAATCCCATAAAGTCCTTTTGGTTAACTAAATGTCAGGCTGGGAAAACATTTAGAGTCAGTTTCTTCACCTCTCTTCAAAACACAATTACCTCTTAAATTTAAGCTTTGTTTTTAGTGTAATTTTGAGTGAATAAAATAATTATGTGCAATAACATAAAAAAGAGAGGACTAGAGGCCCCAAGGGAGAGGTGAATGCAAATGAACTGAAGAATTTAACAGTCAACTTCAGTGCAATATTATGGTTTCCTCTGAGCAGATGAGAATCAACAGGGTGTGCACTCCCCAAATCACCAGGACTGTCAACTCTTCCCGGTTTCCAAACTGACACGCCATCAACAATTTGAGTGCCAGAATAGAATCTCAGAGTCCAAAAAGCCTCTAATGTTGCAAGCGTATCTGTGCTACTGTTCTATGTACTGCATACCAAATGTAACTATTTAATTATTTAGCACCTATAGCACTTTGTGCATTTCTGCGTGTGTTTGCACTGGTATCTTGCAAACACCTGCTTCTGCTATGCATTATGTAGGACAGTCCCAAACAAGAGGACAAGTATAGAGAATTTTCCAATGCACTCTATCCTGCTATTTTGGTACTGTTACATATAAAATATGTGTAGTGAGTTTCATATGTTTTTACTGCCTAAAGCAAGTAGGTCACAGAATAACTTATATGGCCATTGTATTTTTTTATTTGACAGTTTCCAGAGAGACAGCCATGGATGGCGCCTTCTTTCACCTATGTCTGTTATGTCAGAAACATTCTATACTGGCTTAATACATAAAGGATTTTGTAATTAGCTAGTGATGACTAAGCACCATATGGAACATGCAATATCTTCAATACTTGTTCATTGGATTTTAGTATTACAGGGAATTGTAGTAACTGGTTTTCTGTAGTACATTAATTTGGAGACTGGTAATTAGTGTTTATGTTTTTGAGTGTTCTATAGATTCAAGCACTCCACAGCTTAGATATCAGAGTTCAAATCCCACAGAAGACAGGGGTGAAAAATCACCACATTATGCAACTTCCTCAACAATGTAAGTTCCAAGAAAAAGATAGGTTGTAATTATTCAGGCATGTATATCAATGTATTTTCTACTGATGTAATAAAAATCATTCACAAATGCCTTAAGGATTTGGCCAACAGAGACTTCATGACTTGATTGTAGGCAAAGTAACTTAGCATGCTAATTTTCCTGGAAGGTTATCTCTCAAGTTCCTGGTAGAACATTCTTGTTGTTGACTCTTCTCCTGAATTAACAGTCATTGTGGAATTTCTTTTCTTGATCTGTGATGTTATGAAATGTAGGAAGTATATGTATTTAGATCTTGGATTCAAGCTTATTTAATAAGCCCAAGGTGAAGAGTGGTTCAAGCCCTAGAGGTTTCAGTCATTTCTACGTGGCTTGTAATGATGGTTGTTCCTGATTTAGATAATGGGTATAAATTGCACATTTAGCATAGTGCACAGACCAGATACTCAGGGAACATCACGTGACTCCCTCTTTTACTAAGACTTCTTTAATTTTTGAAAATGTATTGTAATGAATTAAAGTTAATTAAAGAATAATGTCTGCAGAATGACCCAAATGTTTGCTATTATACTCTGACATTGAATCTAATGAACCTACTTTATTAATCAATAATTAATAGTAATAATTAGCATTAGTAATGTTTTGGTGATATATTCTTCTAAATTTATTATTTATATTATCAGCAAATAGTATTAAATAACTGACATTAACAACAAAATTCTGGCTCAAAATATCTTCTTTAGAAAAATTAACATTTATTGAGTACTGTTGTAAGATATATAATTATTTTAAAAATAGGCATTATCTTTACTTTTCAATCATGGAGGCTTAAAAATTTAAATAATTTGCCCACATTTATAAAGCTAACTTTTAGGCACAGGTTTCTTGGCTCCAAAGTACGTCTACCATGCAACACAGCATGTCTGTAGTTGTGCAGATGGAAGATAATAAACTAGTATGCTCCGTAGCTCTCCTCAATATTTTGTTTGTGATTTTGATCAAAAGATATATTTCTAAATGAACTAAAAACAATTGCAAATGTATGATATCAACTATGTCAATAAACGCATTTTAAATTGTCAAAATTATGACGTAAAGGCTACTTTGATAAGTAGAAATAAAATAGCAAATTGAAGATGCTGTAGATCAAGACTAGTTCTAGCTTCATGAAGGATACAAAGTAAGCATATCGTAGGTGGGTGGAAAGGAGAGAAAAGAGAAAAAGCAAGGAATAAGAAACATGTTTCTCTGAGATCAGGTTTAAAGCTTAAAGTGGCAATTACAGATTGGTTTATAATACATAAAATGAGGAACACATACAACTTTTCATTCAATAGTTGAGTCATTAAATTACCTGCATCACATGTAGTACTGTCATAACTTCTGGAATCCTTAGGGCTGACTCTCCCATATTGTCTCATTTGCCCCTTTTCCCAGGGCCTATAATTAATTTTCTTTTTCTTCATCTCATTTTTATTCCCATCCCACCAAACTCTTTCTATCCTATTAGCCCTGTTCAACATTTTAAATTATATATTGTTTCTTTTTCTTTTTTTAAATTTTTTAATTCTTAATTTTTAAATTTATTTTTCCCTCTTTATCTAATTTACTGGGGTGACACTGTTAACAAAATCGCCTGTTTTAGATGTACCCACTTCTGGGAATTTATATAAAGAAATCTGACACACTAACTCCAAATAATATATGCACTCCTTTGTTAATTGCAGCATTATAACTAGGGGCCCAGTTATAATACTGGAACTTGGATGGAACTGTGGACCTCAAGGCTGTGGGGGAAAGATGTCTCAGCTCATCTTCCGTGCTTCCATCCAGCTTCTCCTGCCATGGCTCCTAGTCCCCTGTCTGCCAGCAGCACCATTCCCGCCACTGCTGCTCCCACAGGGCTGATGGTGCCAGCCCTGCTTGCACCTGCTGATGGCATGGAGCAACTGGGGCTGGCTCCAGCAGTGGGTGCGAGTGGCAAGAGCTGTCCCAATGCCCCTCAGGACCAGGAGAAGGTGGAGAAGCCCTCTGGGATGATCGGGGCTGGCAGCTGCCACTCGCACCTGCTGATGGCACTGAGCGATCAGGACCAGCATTGGGCGCCAGCAGTGGGTGCAACTGCCAGGTGGGACCACAGTGTGTGGTAACAAAGAATTTTCAATAACCACCAGAAGCTCTCCCTGATGACAGTGACCCACACCCTGCCTTCATCTGGTGCCCTCGCTCACCTACTCCACCATCCCACCATGGTCGACGCCTGCCATGTTCCGCGCACACTCCCTGGTGGTCAGTGCATGCCATAATGACCAGTTGTTTGGTTGTTTGGTTATTCTGGTTGTTTTGCCATTTGGTCTATTTGCATATTAACCTTTCATTATATAGGGCAGCCAAAATTTTGAAGCAGCTCTTCAGGAAATAAGTGGATAAAAAAAAAATCTGTGGTACATTTACACAATGAAATATTACTCAGCCATGAAAAGAAGGAAATCTTACCTTCTGTGACAGCAATATTGTTCTGGAAAACAATGCACTAAGTAATAATAAGCCAGTCAGAGAAAGACAAGTACAGATGATTTCACTCACATATGGACTCCAATGAACAAAATGAACTAACAGGCAAAACAGAGACAAACTCATAGCAGACTAACAGCTGTTGGGTAGGAGGGTCAGTGTGGTGGGTATATGGATGAGTAGAAGGACTGAGCAAAAAACAAAACAAAAAAAAAAAAAAAACCTCATAGACACAGACAACAATGGGTATTTTCACTTTTTCAAAATACATGTTAACATTCTCTTTTTTCTCTTCTCACTTTTCTTTTCTTACCTTCTCACTTCTTTCAGCTTATCAGTGTAAATACCCTTGTCCAGTGTACTTCTACCCATGCCCTCGCTTCTCTCTTAAGTCACTACTTTGGGAACCTTAATTATGTCCACTCTCTCTCCTGTATCTTCAGACAACTTTTCTTCTTACCTTTCTCCTAGTTGTACCCATCCTATCTCTCTTTTAGTCTAAAATAAACTTTCTTTCATGCTGTACTATTTTCCTCTACTCCCTGTGTAACTTTTCCTTCACAGCAAAATTTTCTGAATAATATTTAAATTTGTTTTTAATGTTTCAATTGTCATCTCCTCAACTTAGTCTCACTGATCAATAGAACTGACTTTTGATAAATCATCCATGATGTCGTCCATGTCAGTTAAGCCAACAGATAATTGAAAGAATTATTTCATCTCTTAGAAGTAATTGACCGGCTACATTCCCTCTTCTTTGACGTAATCTTTGATACCATAATTCCAACAGTCTTTAAGTGCTATTTCTCCTTAGTATTCTTTGCTAATTTTTCCCCTTAAATGGTAGATGTCTTAGTGGCCCTAACAGGTTGACTTTTGTATTTGCCTATATTTTTTCTAATAAAATTTTATTCACTGCAAGTACTTCTATCACCATCAACTTCTAAATATAAGTGACCATACCAAAACCTCTTTTCTAAGAACTGAAATGCTTATACAACTTTATAATT
>PVJC01022845.1:0-26933 GCA_004026665.1 Murina feae
GGGAAACGCCCCTCTGGGCTCCCGATGGCCGTTTTTAGTACCGGCGCCCGGGCTGATCAGACCCAGGAGCCGGGCATGCAGGGCGCTAAGTACTTCTCTTGCCAATGGTCTCTTCCCAGGCCTCAGCCACAGGGGCGGGGGCTGATCAGCCAGCCGGCTTCCCAAACCTGCGGCTGCCACCATGGCCTGGAACCAACCTCGGGTCACCGAGGCTAAGTTTCTGCCTGTGCGTACCCTCATCGATTTGTCTATTTCCAGGCCGCAGTATGGGGGCCTGCTTGCTCCTCCCACCCTGCTCCTCAGGCGGGACCAGTTTGAGGTGGGCCTCCGCCATCTTGGCTGCACTAATTTGCATACAGCCCCTCTGATTGGCTGTAGGCGTCCCGAAGGGACCGTTAATTTTACTATTCCACTTTTATTAGAGACCCGATGCATGTGCATGGAGTGAGGATGGGGGTAGTGGTGGTGTCCCTAAGACCAACCTGCACCCTTTCTTATCTGGGACCCCTTGAGGGATGTCTGACTGCCTGTTTAGGCCTGATCCTATCAGGCCTAAACAGGCAGTCAGACATCCCTTTCACAATCCAGGACTGCTGGCTCCCAACCTCTCACCTGCCGATTGCCCCTAACCACTCCCCTGCCAGCCTGATCAATGCCTAATTGGTCCTGTGCCAGCCTGATTGCCCCTAACTGCCCTTCCCCTGCCAGGATTGTCCTCCCAACTGTTCTCCCCTGCAGGCCTGAGTCTCCAACAACTGTCCTCCTCTGCCGGCCTGGGTCTCTCCAAACTGTCCTCCTCTGCAGGCCTGGGTCCCACCCAACTGTTCTCCCTTATAGGCCTAGCCCCCCCCCCCAACTGCCCTCCTCTTCCAACCTGGTCCCCCCCAACTGTCCTCCCCACATGCCTGTGTCCCCCCACAACTGTTCTCCCCTGCAGGCCTGGGTCCCCCCTAAATGTCCTCCCCTACAGGCCTGGGTCCCTCCCAACTGCCCTCGTTTGCTGGCCATCTTGTGGTGGCCATCTTTGACCACATGAGGGCAGCCATCTTGTGATGGTGAATTTGCATATTACTCTTTTATTAGATTGATAGCAATGGGTGGGGCCTCCCTCTGCAGGGTGATCATTCATGGAGTAAATATTTATATATGTATAAATATATACGTATACATATATATATATACATATACATATGTGAGTGTGTGTGTGTATATATATATGTGTGTGTGTGTGTGTGTGTATAAACACACAAAGAAAGTGAAAGATGACTCTAACTCATAGAAACTAAGACCCTCAGCCATATATGAACCAGCCTCCTCACTTTAAGTATCACAGTGGTTGCATGGCACACAGTGTTTACATGATGTACCCTAAATACCTGGTGAGAAGGCAAAAATAAAGAATTAGAATTTCATCCTGTTTACTTTGTTAGGAGTTTTGTTCTTTATCACATTCCCAAACCCAACTCTTGCCTAGCACTCAATAGGCTCTCACTGTGTATGTTTAAAATATATGTTTATTGATTTCAGAGAGGAAGGGAGAGGGAAGGAGAGACAGAAACATCAATGATGAGAAAGAATCATTGATCAGCTGCCTCCTGCATGCCCCCTGCTGGGGATCGAGCTCACAACAGGGCATGTGCCTGTGACAGGAATTGAACCTGGGACTCTTCAGTCCACAGGGTGACACTCTATTCACCAAGCCAAACTGGCTAGGGCTCAGTGTGTATGCTTTGAATGATGTGTTAACTGTAAATAAATCAGTTAACTTTGGACTGCAAATGTTCAGTTCAATTGGCCTTTGGCAGGTGGGAAAGGAGGGAGACTCAAACTTTGGTTGTAAAGTTAGGAAGAAAGTATTTGAAATGGTAGAAATAGTATCTTTGAGAACAGAAAAAGAACAGAAGACAAAGCACATGAAAGGCCTGTCTGCTTGGAATATTGGGAAGCAGTCCTGAATATAATAAGAGTGGTCTTAAGGGAAAAGAGACCTTAAATGCATACACACACAAAGTGGCTTTAATTTAATTTAATTTAATTTAATTTAATTTAAAAGCAACTTGAGTGTTACTCCAAGATTGGATTAAGGAACTAACTAGTCTTATAAGCATCTAAAATATGATACCTTTGGTATAAAAATATATAGAAAAAGGAATGCAGTACTAAACAAAATAGTTTCACTAGTTCAACAGTGAAAATACTTTAGAGATGGAGAAAGAATTAGTTTAGACTTTCCAAATTCTAACCATTGCAGATTGATTTTACACAGAAACACACACACACGCACACACACACACACAGAAAATCAGCCCTGGCCAGTGGTAGAATGGATTTGAAATATAGAGGAGGAATGAATAAAAAGATGTTCACTCATTCATTGAGTCATATTTATGAAACACCTATGATGGGATATAGCTATAAATAAAACAGAAAAATAAATCTTTGCCTTGCCCTAGCTAGTTTGGCTGGGTGGATGGAGTGTCGGCCTGCTGACTGAGGGGTCCCGGGTTCGATTCCAGTCAAGGGCATGTACCTTGGTTGTGGGTACATCCCCAGTGGGGAGTGTGCGGGAGGCAGCTGATCGATGTTTCTCTCTCATCGATGTTTCTAACTCGCTATCTCTCTCCCTTCCTCTCTGTAAAAAAATCAATAAAATATTTAAAAAATCCTTGCCTTCTTTTAGTTTCATCTCATGGGCATCAAATAAAAAAATAAAATAAAAATTTAAAAAAGGAACAGAAGTAGAAAAGATTTGGTAGACAGAGAGAGGGATGATGATATTGGGAGAGAGCAGAGACCCTCAAGGCACTGGTGGTTGTATTTTTAGGCAGGGTATTAAGAAAGGCCTGGCTAAGAAGATCACATTTAAGACCTGAAGGAGATCCTAAAATCATTTATGTTCTTGAAGGACAAAGATACTATAATACTTACAGAGAAAGTAAATGGCATAAGAACTTTTGGGGCAAGTAGACTTCATAACCTTTATTGTAAAAATTGAATTTTTTCTTCATAAAATGTAACTTAGTAATACATTAAAATAATCCTGGGGAGATTTTAATTTTTTTTCATAGAATATGAGAGGACTGAAGGATAGTTATGTCTCAATGTCTTTCTCATTGGCTCCTTTTTAAAATAGTTCTTTCAATTCATCAAAAGTTCACTAAACAGCTACTATGCCTGTGAGGAGCTCTAAAAATAAGGGAATTTCAAACTGTGATACCCTAAGAAAATGATCAGTATCGGTATTAAAATAATTTGAGTGAATATTAACTCAATAATGTAAAACAAGGGTAACAGAAATGCAACAGAAACATGGTCAGTTAGTAAGAATTGAAAACGTACCATGGAGGAATCCATCTGCAATGGTTGGAATTTGGAAAGGCTCATATATGGACTTGGTGTCTCATCTGGAAGGAATGATTGGAACAGAGGAAAAATCAAAGCTATTTAGGCAGGAACATGAAGAATAAAAGTGAAAGCACCTTTAGAAATCATTTTTAGTCACATACTAAAGAATGAAAAACAGTCAATTTGTTCTCTCAGTAGGCTTTTCAGTTACCAGCTATGTAACTGTCAGGTCTTCTGTTGCTCAACTATGGAATAAAGGGGCTGGTGATCCTTAAAGTCCCTTTGGTTTAAAAATATTGCAGCCCTCTGAGATTCATTAGTCTGTTCCATGTTTCTATGTCTCTGGGTCTATTTTGTTTATCAGTTTATTTTATTCTTTAGAATCTCAGAGGTTAGACAGGGGTGAGTGGAAAGAGATTAACCAAAGAACTTATATGCATATATGCATAGCCATGGACACAGACAATAGTGTGGTGAAGGCCTGGGGTTGGAGGAGAGGGCGGACTAGAAGGAGTCAATGGGGGAAAAGGGGGCACATCTGTATAACTTTCAACAATAAAGATAAATTTAAAACAAATAAATACATACATACATACATATGCTGCAGGTTACAATGTCAATGCCACTTTATGTTTGACAATTTGAGAACTAGTATTTATAAGTTAAAAAATTATAGACAGCCATTCCCCAATCATTGGCCTTTGTATTCTACCATTTCAAATTTTCTGATATCTTTTTACTTCAAAATGATAATTGCTTTTCTTCTTTTACAGCATTTATTCTTGGGACTTCCTAGCTGTGTATCTGAAGTCCCTCATGTTCTTATTTATTTTATCTTTCCTTTGAATGACTTTCTGGTTGTGCTACGGAAGCAAGGAGATCTGACCTAAATAAAGTGCCAATTTGGAAAAGAAGCATGAGGAAAAGGGAGACATGATGACAGTCACAAATGAGAGTGAGAAAATACAACGTTGGGGAAAACAATTCAGTTTCGTTTTCATTGTACTTGCTATAAAAGAAACACCCTTATAGTATGCTTCTCAGTATCTCATTTTAAAACACATATACATGGTAAAACACATATATAATAAACACATAATTATTGGATCTTCAGAAAATGTTTTGAAAATCATAATGCTTTAAACCTTGGCTTATACTTTTGTGAAGATATTTTTCCTTTTCATTTTTCTTCAAAACTCATAGTTACAACTGGTTTTTCTTCACTAAATTTCCTGATTATGAACAGCAAGGAGCCATCAAAACAGTTTTGTGATGTGGATTACACTTTCTCTCTACACTTGCTACCTAATCACAGGAACATCACAAGCCATGCAATCTGCAAATACCTTCAGATATTCTCCAGGTCTGGTAGCTACTGTTCCTTTAAAAATAAAAACATACATCCCTGGCAAGTGTTGCTCAGTGGGCTGAGTATTGCCCCACTCACCGAATGGTCACTGGTTTGGTGCCCAGTCTGGTCACAGAACCAGGTTGCAGATCAGTCACTAGTGGGGTGCATATGGGAGACAACTGATTGATGTTTTTCTCTCTGTCTCTCTCTCCTTTCTTTTATCTTTAAAATCAATTTAAAAACATAAAAAGACATTCTCTTTTAAAAATAAAGTATTTCATTCTTCAAAAAATTAAAAACAGAATATGATTCAGCTCAAAAGAATTAAGCCAGAGAATTGAACAGATATTTGTGTACCCATGTTCACAGCGGCGTCATTCACAGTAGCCAAAATTTGGAAGCAACCGAAGTGTCCATTATTGGATGGATAAACAAAAAGTTGTCAATACATGCAAAAGAATATTATTCAGCCTTTAAAGGAAAATTCTGATACATGCTACAACATTGGGTGAACCTTGAAGACACTGCATTAAGTGAAACAAACCAGTCACAAAAGGACACATACTGCATGATTCCACTTATATAGAGTACTGGACTAATAGTCAAAGTCATGGAAAGCAGAAAGTAGAAATCAGCTGAACAAGGCTGGGGACTGGGGAAGATGAAGTTATTTATTTATGTGACAGATTTCAACTTGGAAAGGTAAAATCATACTGGAGATGGACAGTGGTTATGGTTGCACAACAATGTTTTTAATAACACTGAACTGTGCACTATAAGATGGCTAGAAAGAGAAATTTAGTTATGCATATTTATTACAATAGAAAAATTAATAAACATCCAGTTCATCTTCCTAGGAGATAAAAGAGCTCAAGATGTGCCAACCCCTTTCTCGTGCCATGTTGTGGTTGCTACATTGTGTAAACACAGAGCCTGGGTGAGTCAGTTGTTGGACAGCACTGAGAGACAGCTGTGGCAGGTGAAGCACTCCCGTCCCATTTCTGGCTGCCAAGAAGCCCTATCAGGATGTTTTGACTCATTACCCTGAGCCTTCATCAGCTGATGAAACTATTTTTTTTTCATCAGCTGATTAAGATTCAAGATAATGAGTCAAAACATGCCACTAGTAATTCCCAACTGCATGGAAGACAGGATGTTAACTTTTCCAAGCACATACATGCATGCAGACAGACACAAGATGATCCAACACAGCCTCCCTCATATGGAAAGTGCATTTCATTAATGGAACGGGTTACAATTACTGCATATTCCTAAAAAAGAGAGAGAAACAAAGGTCAGCTGGCCAAACAATTGAGTTGATTGCTAATAATTCTAATAAGCAGAGAAAAAGCATTAAATTAACTCATGAAAGAATATAACTGGTGAAACAGGGGGAAAAAACGAACAGGAAATTGCCATGCACAAATTTGAGTGGATTCTAAGAAAACAAAATTCCAAATTCTTTGTACTTCCTTTTGAATCAACAAATGCTCTTCAGAATGTTTTTGATGGCAGCTGTATCTAAGTTTAAAGATCCAGGAATTTTCTGCAACTGTTCTGCATTCTACTGGTCCTTTGTCTGACTACAGAATATTGAGTTTTACCAACAAAAGCACTTGATTGAATACTACTCCCTTTAATATCAAATATATATTCATTTTCAATTTCATTTGGTATCCACTGGGAAACTGCCTACTATTTGGAATATTTGCTTAATGTGCTAACTGATCTTATTTGTGTGTGGTGCTCACTGTCAGAAAGACCAAAAGCACAGTGACAGTTATTGCCATTGAAATGATTCTATTGGGGAGAGAGCAGAATGGTTAACGGGCCAGGAGTCATGGGAGTTCAGTGTTTCCTAAACTTGGTAATATAGTACAGCATTCCAAAACTGAGGAAGATTGGACATAAAAATCTTGAAATAGCCTCTGTTTATCTCTTTTAGTTGTTTGAAGAAATCAACTTATAAGATCTGCTAAAAGTTTTCCTCTTAAAATATAATAAGTGCTAAAGTATGGCCTGGGATAGTCTCAATGGTAAACAAAGCAAACAGTTTATTCTGAGAACAAACTATCGCTGTGAACCTAATTCTTTGAGCTGCAGCAGCTGAGTATGCCGTGCTTTTAATGCAGGATTCAGAACAGCAAAGGGATTGCATTTTTGCACACGTGATTAAGGAAAGGATCACAGGCTGTATGAAAATCTTACTGGCACACTTTGTTAGATTTGCACCTGAGGTTTTCGGGGAGAGAAAAGCTAGTACTAAAAAGATGCAAACATCCCTTTATCATTTTGCTGTTTTTTTCTTCTTTCTTCCCTGACTGCTATATTTCTGCTGTATCAGTGACACTTGCAGAAGACACCATCACTCAGCTGATTAGGAATGCATTGCTCCTACTACTGTTCAAGTTAAAATAAACCTCTAAGAGACCAACTGCTGCAGGTGTGGAGACAGGGTCTAATAGGTGCATGGTTTACTGCATGAAGCAAACTTGGCTGGGTAGGCTGAAACACCACGTTGAGGAAGAGCCTTATGTGCTTTTATGGGCTTGTCTTCTTATTGGGATCATCCACTTACTAACTATGTAACTGGTGGCACAGTTCTCCCATCATAAATATTATTATCAGTTAATTAAACTTGAAATGCAGCTTTGTTCCACAACATGTTTTGTCAGATTGTTTTCCTTATTTATTTATCATCATAAAATGTTACTTGGTGACTGGCAGCTTCTCAGCCCTCTAATAATAATATAAATCAAAACATAAGATTTTAGTCTTCACGCAATTTCCTTTTGGTCTGAAAATATGAAACCAGATGTTTTTGGCATGCTAAAGATGCTTTTCATCTTTTTTTAGATTCTTTCAGTGCAGTCAAAGTAAATGCATTTTTAAAACCAACTTATGAAAGTTAAATTTCCTTTGTTCATCTCAGTGCAGTCTGGTTTGCATTGATGCAGTGGCATTGAGAGACCTTTCAGATAACATACTGAATTTCTTGGAGGAATTACACATGTGGGTCTAAAAGCTCAAAAGGCAACAGAAATTGTATTAATAGCAGATCAGCAGACCATGAACTATGATTCACCAGAGGGTCTTACCAAGCAGCATGCCTAAAGGTAGAGGTTTGGGTTGGAAAATGACCAATATGATCTGGACTACCTATATGTTATCTGGGTGATGTGCCTAATTTGTTCACATAGTTATCACATACATGTTCCAGTTTGGAAATGGGGGCCCAGGAAGGTGTGGGCATTGGAATTTCCTGTGACTGTGAATTTCATTTCATTAGATATTACCATCTATCTCTGCCTAAGGCTATCACTCAAACATCTAAACATCCCCAGCTGGAACCTGCTGTGCTGATATTAGAGGGATTTGATGTTACTGGAGACTCAGGGTCAGGAAACAGGAGCAGGAATAGAGTGGCACATGGGCTAATCTCGTTTGGATATGCCTCAGATTGCCATGACGTCCGTGGGCTATTTTGTGGTTTGGGTATTGGAACTCTTAGAACAGACTGAAATACTTTGGGGTCTTGGTGGGGTAGGATATGGAATTATTTATAATCAGCTTAGCTATCTTAGCTTTGATGTAGCTCTCCCTATCCTCAGCCCCAGCTTCAATTGCATAAATTCCATGGCGCAGTGCACAAGGCACGTCTATCTCGTCACTGCTGCTCCCAAGGATAGTGGCAATCTCTGTGCCCATGAAGAGTAAACTCCCCTGCACTCTACTCTGCTTGATTGTCATGCAAAGTTTTTTCAGGAGCAACACTTTTCCACATACACAGACTTGATGATGACCCATTGCAATCAGCTTTCCATTCCTAACATTCCACAAAATTGCTATGTCAAAGTCACCAGTGGTTCCTTGATAAGCAAACATAAGGTTCCTTCCATGGTCAACCGCTGCCACATTGATCTCTTCCTTCTTATTATCATCCCCTCTTAGCTTACATAAACTAGGCTTTTGGGGTCTCCTGTTTCTCTGACCTTCTTTTCCAACGTTGTTTGCTCCTTCCTCTTTCTCTGCCTGACTTTAATAATTGTGATGTGTAGGGTTCTGCCTGTGGTATTCTCCCATCTTCACGCCTCATAAACTTGTGGGTGTGACATTAATCCCATGTCTGCCTATGTGTTGATGTCACCCATAATTTTATATCCCAACCAAATCTTGCTCTTATGCTGAAGAACCAGTATCTACCTGCCTAATAGAAATTCAGACACAAAGGCAGCATTACAAAATCTCTCACCTATACCCTCAAATTGCTGTGTTTTGAAACACTTGAGCATGACTCATATCACCCAGACATCCAACCCCACATCCACTTATTCACAGCCTTCAAATCTACCTTTTAATTATCTTTTAAATCTGAGCAATTCATTCTGATATATAAAAACCATTTAAAGTAACTAGGGAATATTTAGTTCTCTAAAAGTGGGTGAGAATTTTTTAATGTTTGTATCTATGTTCACATAAAGATTCTTGCCATGCTGATTCCAAATCATATAACAAAAAAGCATTGCCTTCTCACAAGTCTGACCTTGAAGGACACAAGAAAAGAATATGAAATACAAATTTAAAAAATGGAGAGAGAAAAATCTCAAAGGTTGAAAAGGCAGGAGAAGGGAAAAATGGCATTTTCTCAAACCAACTTTTCTCCTACCTAATTATTTTGAAGAATGGCATCAAAATCTGTTTTGTTATTCAAGTCAGGTTTTTTATTTCCTCTTTTTTTCTCAGTCCCTAAATACAAGTATATTAACAATGCTATGGTTGCAACCCCCCCTTGAATTTCCCACAGGCAGTCCTGTTGCTACTGACCCATTTCAAGTCTTCACTTTATCACACCTAATCTGCTGCTATCTCAGGCCCCTCCAGTTTGCTTCTTCTCTTGATTACTTTTCTATAAACAAAAGCTGTTTACAATCCTTTGATGCTGCCTCGTTACTGTCAGGGTGTAGTTCACACTGCTTAGGGAGATGATGACAGTGCCATCATCATCTCTTTGGTGCTTATCTCTGCTCTCTCTCAATCGGTAACCAACAGGTTGAATGACCTACTGGTATATGCTTAAAGTACCATTCTGATTTCTACCTAGGCTTCACGGATACTTTTTTGATGTCCTTTTCCCCCTCATCATCCTCTACCACCTTCCCCGTGAGTGAACTAAGCCCCATGACTCAGATAAAGTATCACTTGCCCAAGTCTCTCCCACTGTGCCGGCAGAGCTAACCTAATCGTACTTTTTTTGTTTGTTTGTTTCTTCTTAGGCACCTTTTACCATCGTCCATCTCTCAGCATCTGTAACACTCTATGCTACACTTTGTACACAGTCTTATGAATCAGATTACAACTGTTTACAGTCCCAGAGTGATTCCTGGCTATGGTCGGTGCTCTAATTGTTAGCACAGTTCCTGGCACTTAGTAGACTGGTGTGATATGCATCAGAGTGCCGTTTCTGACTAGTCATGATCACACCAACACTTATGAACCCCACATCTATTTCCTAGCCTCTGTCCTTGGAGTTCTGATCCTGGGTCTACTATATCCAGGCCAGCATAACCTCTCTGTCTCTCTTTTGCATCTTCTGTCAAATGACAATAACAATAGGACATGCCTAATAGCACCGATTAAAAGGGGGGAAATGATAGCATGTCAAATGCTTACAGAGTGCCTCATGTGTAATAACTGCTTAAGGAATGTGAGCTGTTATCACCAGCTGATCAATGCATGCTTATTAAATTAAGAAACTTATAGGAAAAGTTTAAGTGTAAGAAGGTAACAAGATCTCTCTGTTCCTTGAGATTAAGAATCATACCTTCATGTAATATTTATCTTTCTTTGACTGGACTTATTTCATTTAGCATAATGCTCTCCAGGTCCATCCATGCTGTTGCAAATGGTAAGAGTTTCTTCTTTTTTATAGCAGTGTAGTATTCCACTGTGTAGATGTACCACCGTTTTTCAATCCACTCATCTGCTGATGGGCACTTAGGCTGTTTCCAAATCTTAGCTATGGTAAGTTGTGCTGCTATGAACATAGGGGTGCATATATCCTTCCGGATTGGTATTTCTAATTTCTTGGGATATATTCCTAGAAGTGGGATAAATGGCTGTTCCATTTTTAGTTTTTTGAGGAAAACTCCATACTGTTCTCCACAGTGGCTGGACCAGTCTGCATCCCCACCAGCAGTTCATGAGGGTTCCTTTTTCTCCACATTCTTACCAGCACTTGTCCTTTAGTGACTTTGAGCATTCTTCATATGTCTCTTGGCCTTCCTTATGTCCTCCTTCAAAAAATATCTATTTAGGTCTGTTGTCTCACTCATTTGTGGAATATAATGAACAACATAAACTGATGAACAAAAACAGATCCAGAGTCAGAGAAGCATCGATCAGACCGTCTAACCTCAGAGGGAAAGTAGGGGAGGGTGGGGGTAAGGGGGAGAGATCAACCAAAGGAATTGTATGCATGCATATAAGCCAAAAATGGACACAGAAACCAGGGGGTGAGGGCATGAGTGGGGGTGAGAGGGGGGAAATGGTGGGATAAGGACACATATGTAATACCTTAATAAAGAAAAAAAAAAGAATTATGCCTTCAGCTTCATTTGTTTCTTTTTGTTTGTTGGTTGGTTGGTTGGTTTGGGGCCATATTTAACACAATGACAAACTCAAAACAAGAATTCCACGCATGTACTTAAATACTAGAACAAAAGTATAATATGGGGGGTGCATTAGATGAATACAAAATGAAATAAAATCACACAGGAGAGGGAGCTCAGCTAACTGTCCCAAGCCCAGTGCTCTCTGAGAGGCTGAGGGAAAGTCACTGTGCATGATATACAACAGACTCTGTACTGTAGGAGAGAAGATTGCAAAGGACAGTAGCAGGAGGGTCTGAACAGTCATTTTTATTGCTCCTCTTCTTCACCCTTATTATGTGAATCATTGATTTTCTCAAATTCTAGAACGGGCATTCATTATTACAGCATATCTCAGGCTTAGTGTTCCTTCTTTGTAGATGCACCTGATTCTTGCTTCCATAAAATCTTTGTTAAATGTCTTCACCAAAAAATTAAATCTGTTTCTCAGTAACATGCATGGTCATCTCTGTTTGTAGTTAAAGAAACTTTTAAAAGTGAGCTCTAAATTTGCTTTCAGATTTCAGAAAGTGACTAAAATAGAGGACACTTGTGTCCCAATCATTTTAAAATTATTCTTTCAACAAACCTTATTGTGCAGCTACTGTGTTAGAAAAACAGAACCATATTTTCTGTTAAATAAACTAGGTATGACTTGTTTGAAATCTATTTATAAATGTGAATGATGGTACAGAGCACCTGTGGGAAACTTGAGACCTTCTGATCTTACTATGCAGTATTTGTTGACTTCTCGCTGGAATCAGAGAAATTGACTGTTCTTTGTTGACCTTTGGAAAGATGTGCCAACGTCAACAGTGAAGACTACCCATATTGGGTAGGTTATGTGTCTGCCAGCCTTTAGATAGCTCCCCTGTCCTATAGCACAGAGGGAAAACAACTCCAAAACACACTTCTCATTTGTTAGTTTCAGACAATGGAAACATTGCCAGGGTACTGGATGGCTGGTAGAGGAGGGATAAAGTCATACAATTTTTACCCCATGTCTGTTTCCTCATGCTTCACCAGCTGAGGCTTTGTCTCCCCTAGAAATCTGTTCCTGCATCGCAGATTCATCCTCCAAGGCCCCAGCTCCCTCTTCTCATTGCCCCTCCAATCCCTGGGGTTATCACTTCCTGCAGTTGGTAAGCCATGGACTGTTCCATTGCCCTATTTTTGGATCTTCCAACACTTCTGCAACTCCTTTTGTATTGAACTGGAGCCTTGGCTCCTAAGGGTCTATTCTGGATGGTGGTTTCTCTGTGATGAAATATCCTTTTGAATGTGATGACCTTTGGGCAAAATAATGTGTTGCCTGGTCAGTGTGGATCAGCAGTTGAGCATCTACCCAGGTTCCAAGAGGCCACTGGTTGGATTCCCAGGCAGGGCACATTTTAGGATAGTTGGCTTGATCCCCAGCAGGGGGCGGGCAGGAGGCAGCCTGTCAATGATTCTCTCTGATCATTGATGTTTCTGTCTCTCCCTCTACCTTCCTTTCTGAAAATAATAAAAATATTTTTTAAATAATATGTTGTCATCATCTGACTGAATTTTCTTTAGCAGCATTACTGAGGGATATTTGACACTTTTATAATTGACTGCATAAATTCAGGCAGGAAAATAAACATCTAAACAGATCACACACACACACACACACACACACACGCACGTTTGGTGAAAACTTCTAATAATAAGACCTGGATAACCAAAGGCGGTAACTATGCTGAGTTACCATTGCTGATTTTTAAATGTTGTTTAGTTGTTCAAATCACCACCTCGTCTTCAATCTTACCGACACTCGGTCAGTGCCAATGCTGCCAAAAGAGTGCTCATTCCAAAAGCCAAAATGTCGTTTGATCAGGACACTCACAAGCTTTACTGGATTTTCAAAGTTTTTGGGATGAAGAACAAATATTTTAGCATGGTATTGTGCACAGTATTGCAGATATGTTTTCCTACCTGTTCCTTCGATCCTTGCCTGCTACTCCTGCCTTCCTATGGTTCTCTCTAGCTTCCAGAATGCCCCAAACCTGCCATGCTCCTTCATGTCCACACTAGTGAGTTGCAAATGGTTGCGGCGGCTACAGTATTTTTGTCCCTCCTTTCTTCGTTCCTGACCCTTCCTAGTCTCAAGCCCAGCCGACATGCCACCTAAAATCCTCCCAGTGTTTTCCATCATTTGTCCTATGAGGGTAAGGTGTCTACTCCTGCTCTTTACATAGTGATTATTGTCTATCTGACCAGTTGCCCCACAAGACTAGCCTTATCATGGGCAGGGACATCTGGTACACTTCATTATTTTTATCAGTGCATGAGTTAAGGGTTGGTATATATTAGACATTTAATACACACTCTCACTATCAATATCTAAGAATTTTAGGTCCTCCATACTCTTGCCAACTTTAAGTATTTTTAGTATTTTTAAATTTTAGCCATACTAGTAGAATTGTAATAATATTTCATTGTCACACTAATTTGCATTTCCCTAGAAACCAATGATGTTGATTAGCTTGTCACATACTTATTATCCACTTATGTATGTATGGTATCCCCAAATATGTATACACACACTTTGAATAATTACAAAGGCAGTGTTTATTAAAATACATTTCATTTTCAAAACTAAACTATCAGCTATTAAAGTGTGTATAGATTTTTGGGTGGACACTGTGTGTGTGTGTGTATGTGTGTGTTACAGTATGAATTCTTGAATATCCTATATAATAAAAGCCTAATATGCAAATAGACCAAATGGCAGAATGACTGGTGGAATGACCAGTTTCTATAATGTATACTGACCACCAGGGGGCAGACACTCAATGCAGGAGCTGCCCCCAGCCTGCAGGCCTCAGGCCAGCCAAGGCGGGTTCCAGCAGGGAGGGCCCCCCAATTGCTCCAGCAGTCGCCTCACAGAGGAAGACGACTGGCAGAGGCAGGGAGTAGGACTGGCCAGCAAGCAGGCTGGCACCACCCCCCAATCACCCCACCAATTTCCTCCCTTAGAGGGAGGTAACCGGCAGCAGTGAGGCAATCAGGGGGTGGGGCCAGTCAGCAAGTGGGCCAGCACAAGCCCCTAATCACACCACCAGAGCAGGCAGCACCAGGCCGGCCAAGGCGGGTGCCAGTGGGGGCCCTCTGATCCCCCCGCCAGTCACCCCACTGATCAGTCGTGATCAATGGCCAGGCCTAGGGACCCTACCCATGCATGAATTTCATGCATTGGGCCTCTAGTATATATATAGATATAGATATAGATATAGATATAGATATAGATATAGATATAGATATAGATATAGATATAGATATAGATCTATAGATATATAGATATATAGATATAGATAGATATAGATATAGATATAGATATAGATATAGATATAGATATAGATATAGATATAGATATAGATATAGATATAGATATAGATACAAAAAAGATATGTATACATACATATCTATATCTATATCTATATCTATATCTATATCTATATCTATATCTATATCTATCTATCTATCTATACTCACAGTGCTCCACTTGATTCTCCCTAGGCTCAGTGGATAGAGCATCAGCCTGCAGACTCAAGGGTTCTGGCTTCGATTCCGGGCAAGGGCATGTACCTTGGTTTCGGGCACATACCCAGTGGGGGGTGTGCAGGAGGCAGCTGATCGATGTTTCTCTCTCATCAATGTTTCTGACTCTCTATCCTTAACTCTTTCTCTCTGTAAAAAAAATCAATAAAATGTATTTTTTTAAAAAAGAGTTCATTCAGGTCTTTTGCTCATTTTACTTTATTTTTCAATGTCTTTATTTGTAGAATTTAATTCATATAATTTTAATAATTTGATAAGTATAATTAATAGGTTGGTCACATATAAAATATGCTAAAACTTCATAAGAGAACTGCTGTCACAGTGTCTCTCAAATTAGTTGATTTAATAATGTTTATAATAAGCAAGTATGCCATTATTTTAACTTATAAAAGTAATTGACTTTAAAATATTCCCATATTGTATAGAAAAGGGAAATTTCAAATAGCATGTGACAACAAAATATTGCTTTATTTAACTAAATTTTTAACATACACATGATAAACTTTGGGGACATTTTTTTAAAGGAGGATCACAATCTGAGATTAACAAAATAATGTACTGCTTCAGAACATAGAGTTTAACTAGAAATGTTCCTTTCACATGTTAGAAAAATGCACTGTGTAAAAACCATTACACTAACCATTTTCATTTGGTATAATAAACATGCATATATCCACGAAAGGAATTTGGATCTAAATTATTTTTATAGGAAATGGCTATGTTTATCACAGATCCTGAACACACCATACAGATAACAGAATTGGTTCTTAATGTTTTGATCATTGCCAGAACAAGCACATTTCCGGATTTATTTATTTTTTTCCCAAAGGTTGAGTAAGACATAACAAACACTTCCTGCCACAGGCATAGCATGGCGGTAGGTCAGATACCTGGGTTATATAAATCTTTATGCTGAGCGTTTATGACATTTCGACTTAGAAGTTCATTCAGTTTGATGATTGAGGCAGCAGGCAATTATGACATTAAACAGTTCACAGACCTTAAGCCAAGACCTAAATGGTTTAATTTTTCTTAATGGCTGCCTTTGCCTCTCCTATGTGCACAGACCAATGCGGAGTTTAAAACCCTCACCCATCTTAATTGCCCCGGCTTTGTTGCAAGCACCACTGACTGCCTTCTAGTTTCAAATGCCTTCAGTTATTAAGAATTATCAATAGAAAGTAATAGAAAGTAATCCAGACTTACACTGGCGATACAATTGGCCACATATGCCCTAGTGGAGCATAAAATAAGAAAGATAGTTACTGTTACTACTGAAGTGTCATGTTGAAGAACATACTTTAAAAGTGAATCACATTATGCCTGTTCAGTCAATTATTTCTCCTTGCAAAGACAGAGCTTCTTCTTGAAGATGACTTTCCTTTCTGAAGGAAATACACGTCTTAGATCTGAAGGTATATTTGAGCTTGAAGTTGCCATTTGCCAGAATCACCAAGCTGGGAGAAATGTTAAATTTAAGTAAAAGTCACACAGAATTTTATTATGATTAATATATTTGTACCCCAAATCTTCCAATTATAAAATAAATAAGCCATAGCGATGTAAATCACAATAATAAGGAATATGGCCAATAGTATCATAACTTTCTACAATGACAGATGGCTACTACATTTATCACAGTGATCACTTCTAAGGTATGGAGATGTTGAATAACTATGTTGTACACCTGAAACTCATATAATATTCTATGTCATTTATACTTTAATAAAATAGTTAAAAATAAAACACAAATATATGTTCCCAATATTTCCTTTGTCCCTGAACTCACTGAGACAATAAGGTGGTATCAGATAACATTTCTATAATTTTTACAATTTCCTAATATTGAATTGATTTGTTTTACAACCACTCAGTGAATAGAATCACTGTGAGCTGTGAATGCTCGATAGCAGGCATAGCTTTGTAGGAAGGTGGCTAAAGACTTAAAATCAGGCAGTTGAGGTGAAGGAAAGTTCATGATTTTAAGAAATGCCTCTTACTAATCAAGAAAAGTCCCTGAGGTGGGAGTTTGAAGTGCTTATTGGCTATTAGAGATAGGCCAAATGCACATCAACTCTTTTATTTAAGGTTTGACATGTAGTTCACTAGTCATAGTGACAGAGAGGAAAATAAAGATCTTTCTATTTATTTTCTTACCATCTACAACATAAAGTCATTTTTAAAGAATTATTGAATACTTTGACTATATATTTGGTTTCCTTAAAGAACTTTGATTGTATTTTGTCAATAGATTAATATAAAATTGGGCTGATCTTTCCAAAAATCCCACTTTGTTTAATCCTTCCTATGAAAAAGTATCTCTTCCAACCCAGTCTACAGTATCAATCACTGCCATAGCAATTATATTTTGAATCCTCCAAATGAAAACAAAGTAATCTATCTCATTTTGTCAACAGGGGTTCTCATGACTTCTTGGAAAACCATTTGACTATCTGAGTTATCCTTCCCAGTACTCAGAAAGGCATTTCCCACTTGAACACTAATGACTTTAGGACTAGCTGAGCCAGGATGACCTGAGGTGGCTGGCAGGTAACTGGCAGCCTTCTCGGCTCATATTCTCCTCTGCTTTATTCCTTACTAGAGCATCAGGGTTGGGCTTGATGAAGGCTTTGCTGGTCCCACAAGAGATAGAACACATCATGTAACTTTATCATTTAAAGCAAAATTCATCATTGTCAGCCATGAATGGATTTTAGACAGTTAGCAATTCTGTTATCTTGTATCCAAGATCTGTGATTATATATACACTATTTTCCCCCCTATGGAAATGGTTTAAGTCTTCTTTAGCTTCTAATTGGTGAGCTAAAAAATGTTGAGGAGTTGCCTTAAAGGAAGCTCCTTGGACTTGCCCTATCCCAAATGTAAGATGTTGTCACATAAAAAAAAATGCCAGAATATAAGTGGCTAGTCAGTGCCACTGGTCAAGCACGAACACCTTAAGCTCACAAACATGTGTCCACTTGACTGGTTCCTTCCATTGGATCCTCCGTCAAATCCCTCAGGTATTTTCCCCTAATAGCTTGTTCTCATCACTATCCCAGTGCTCCCCACAACCGTATTCTCCTTCTTTATTTTCCTATATCTCTGCCAAGATTCTAAGTATCCCCATGTCTACTCATTCTGTTCTCCTCAGCACATAATGAAAGCTCTGTGCACAGGAGTTAGTAGACACCTGACAGATAAATGAGTGAATGCATAAGTTAATAAATGAGCTATGCAGAGATGATATGTCCAGCTCATTTCCCCTGAGGACCCAGATTAAAACTCAATCTGATAATTTAGGAAAATGAAGCAACGTAGATTAAATTGAGTTATAAGATGTTTCATGGAAATCATAAAAATCTGCTAAATCTCAGCACAATTATAGTAGACAATTACCTAGACCCTTAATTTACTCAAAAGTTCTGCCTCCTGAATCTCATCTCATGAAAAAATCTACCCTTCCTCTCTGTCCATAAACAATGTTTTGGCTCCCCATCACTTCTACCCACCATATTCCATGTGACCCTTCTTACTCAACAAAAGCATCATTTTCTGACCACCCCTCTGTCTTGAACTGTTATTTCTTCCATCGAACTTCTTAGATATATACTTCTTTCTTCTCTTTCCCTACTAAATAATATTATAACACCATCTAAGGAGACTTCAGTATATCTTAGGCACCATACTAAATGCTTTTACTGGATTCACCTATTTGATTCTCATAAAATCTATTAAACTATTTTGATTCCCATTTCAAATTTGAGGAAAACACTGAATCACTGCTCCTGGGAAAATACATGGTTAGGTTTCTGTGAGCCTCTGGTTGATGTTTTCATTCACTGGTCAAGATAAAACCTTTTATATATACCATATTTTCCGGTGTATAAAACGACTTTTTAACCCAGGAAAATCTTCTCAAAAGTTGGGGGTCGTCTCATATGCCAGGTGTCATCTTATAGGGCGGGTGCTGAAACTTCCCAGCCAGACTGGAAAATCTGCGGTCACAGCATACGGTGAGGGAGCTCGAAAATGGCTGCACTCCATTCATTTCAATGGAGCTGGACGGAGACCGCAAGTGTCTCTGGTCGGCTCCTTTTGGTGCCGCATATGGTCTCCGTCTGGACTTTTTAACCCAGGAAAATCTTCTCAAAAGGTGAGGGTCATCTTATACAGCCAGTAGTCTTATACGCGGGAAAATAGGATATGTTTCTGTTTAAAGACACCTTCCTTACTCTTAGAAACTCTAACCAGCACTTCAGGACTATGCCTGAGGGTCATATTAAACAGCAAAATGGCAAGTAAAAGAGCATGGAAATGCAAAACAAAAGAACAAAAAGTGTCAGTAAACAAGACTGGGAAAGGCAGCTGTTCCCAGCAGGAGAGCTGGACAGAGGGCAGAGCCTGGCTGTGCTGCGCCTTGGTTGAAGACATGCAGATTGGGTGACTCAACGTTCCCCCAGGCTGCACATCCTCAGACGGCTGCACAAGCCCTAGGAGCGCTGCCTTGGGGTTTACAAATCCATTTCAGCATGTAGGCGAATTCATGAGTGTAAAGTGAGATTCCACTGTACACGCACAGAAACATATATGGCACCAGCCATTCCAGGAGGTACAGAGACCTCTGCAATTCTGGTGCCAACACGTGTCCTCGGCTTTGCCCTCATCACTTCCAGCACCACTGGGTTACCAGCCATTCCCTTTCCTCAGCCTCCAGCTCTTCTTTTGGTAAATATGCTCAAACCTCTCCCACACAAAAATAAATTAATGCAGGAAGGAAGGGAAGGGGAGAATAGAAGAGAAGGAGGGAGGA
This sequence comes from Murina feae, assembly GCA_004026665.1. NCBI lineage: Eukaryota > Metazoa > Chordata > Mammalia > Chiroptera > Vespertilionidae > Murina > Murina feae. The sequence continues at coordinate 19,739 of PVJC01022845.1, forward strand.
AGGGAGGGAGAAAGAGAGGGAGGGAAAAAGGAAGGGAGAGGGAGGGAGGGAGGAGGAAAGAAATAGAAAAGGCTACTGAATCTTTTCTGGGGCTCCTGGGCGTCAGGCTGCCTGGCTGTCTGGCTGTCCGGTACCTGGCCCCAGAAGATCTGGGTTGTGTCTAGTGGCCCTGGGTGATGAACCCTCAAGGGAAGTCGTTGGGCAAGAAGGGGGACCGACTGCCCTCCAGACAGAACCTCCAAAGCGGGTCAGACTGCATGGGGAGAGCAGAGGCACATCACTCTGCACCGGGTCTGCAGTGGGAGTCAACTGCCCCAAGCCAGGCCCTGTCTGAGGCGTTGCATGGTGACTGCCCCCTCCTGTGTGGGTCTCCAGCCCTCGGGTAGCGGTTGTAATGGCAAGAATTGCCTTCTGCTCCTTTGTGTGCTCCAGGACCCAGCACACGGAAGGTGCTTCATGCATGTTTACTCGGCGAATTGGTTACACTTAAAGACAAAACAGCACCTGCACCACGGGAAACATCACCTGTTTACAAAGGTGACTGTTGGAACGTGTGGGGGTGGAGGGTCAATGCGGAGGAAATGAAGGAAACATGGTATGAAGTGCACTCGGTACTAAGTTGTTGGGGGAAGTCAATTCACTTGAGGAAAGATGGGAAGGGCATACAGGAGATTAATTAAAATGTGATTTATCAGGTCTTTCTCAGGAGATTGGCAATTTAGCAGGAAGATTTTATTTCAGGGCACACGTGTATCCTGGCAGGGAAGCGCAGTGCATGACAAACGGCAGCAATGGCAGGCCCCACAGCCAGTGGGAAGAGGTTAGACTTTGACTTGCTCTGGAACCCTAACTCCCAAAATTGAGAGTCTGGGGGGCGGGGGGCGCAGTGCACAGCTCTCTCAATAGGAAAAACTGAGAAACATCAGATGCACAAGGTAACCGTGATGCTCAGGCCCCAAAGCTGACCCACAGCCCTGGGTTTCATGGGACCAGTCCGGGTGCCTGTGGAACCAGTGCCTCGCAGGAAGCACCTCTTCCCACTTTCTCCCTCTCTGTGTGTCCTGTTCCTCCTGTTCTCTGGTTAATCCTTTTGACTTCATTCTCTACATGTTTGGTGTCTAAGCCACCCATCAGCCTTGGCATCCTGCCTTTACTCACATCCCAGAGACCTGGCTCTCTCCCTGTTAACCCCGGCTCCCTCCCAAGAGCTCCCATCTGTGGCTCCAGGCCACCAGGTGGTTAGCGCTCTCAGTAAGCAGCCCCGTTTTCAATACTGGTCTGGCCACTTTTGCCTCAGTGTCCACATCTGTAGAATGGGGATGATCAACAATAACACAGGAATGCATGGAGTTCAACCACAATGGCAGAACCTGGCCCAGAGTAAAAGCTTGATTACCTTCAGCCCGGGATGTCACAGCGCCCCTGCATGTCTCTGGATGCTGTGACTTAGCTTCTCTCTCACTGGTGTGCAGCACAGTCCCTCACTAGCCCCTCCTTTCCTTCCCTTCTCACCAGGAGCCGTTTTTCACAAAGTGGACAAGTTATGTCAATCAGAGCACAAGTCACAGTATCCCCTACTCACAGTGCTCCATGCCCTTCACTTCTTCTGAATGGAGCCCAGAGGTCCCACATCTGCTGACCTTCCTGCTTCACCCTTCTCCCCTTCTCTCTCCCTTCCTTGCCAGCTCTCCTGCTTTCTTTCTGTTTCTTCAGCCATCACTGCCCTACCTCCTCCTCACACCTGCAGACTTAATGCAGCTTCTCATGACCGGTGCTTCAGGTATCGGTCTGTCTCTTCCCACTTCCCCCTCCCTGTCCACACCCCCTGCTCAGGCTCCCTGTAGTCAGGTACTGCACCCCAGCACTGCCCCGGGAGCAGGGAGTAAGAAACTGCAGCTCCCAAGGTGGGGCCATCACTTTTGAAAGCACAGCTCACAGTCTCAGCCCTAATCACACTTCCAGGAGCAGTGAGGAGCCCCTGGGGCACATGGACTGTGGGACATAGCTTTGTCTTAGGTGTAGTGACCTCTCAGGAAGCAGGAGACGGGATATGGGACAGCAAGGCAGGGGAGTCGTCTCCGGAAGGTTGCTCTTGGACACTCAGGCATGGCCGCAGGCAGACCTGCTCCTGAGAAGGAACCTAAAGGGATGAGAATGCTGCTGAGTGGATAAGTACAAACAAAGCAATAATCACCGCATCTAAAAGCAGCACTCAGAACCACTCATGTCATTTCTGCTGAGGAGCACAAAATAAAAGGTGCTTTTATCTTAGACTGAAAATCCAAATGCCAGGAAGATAAGGATGATGTAAAGGAACCCCAATGAGCTTCAGCAGCGCAGCGCTGAGGTCCTCCCACGGGACAGCCCTGCGTGTCCTGCCTTGCACAGGGGCGTCTGCTGCATCTAAGATGTTGTGAAGATTGGCTTGGGGGCTCCCATACCGTAGTAAGTGGTCAGTGGGCATGAAACCGTGCATTTGAGTCCATGTATCTGAAAGTGCAGGTCAGTGTGAGCGCTTAGCAATGACCTGGGTGACGGCTGGAATTCCAAGCTGATTTGTGTGGAGGAAGGTTACCCGGTGAAGTGGTGTCAGGAGAAGGACATGATGAAATAAAGTGCTTTTTTTTTATATGGTGCTATTTTGTAAATGATAGCTGAATTGCTCATCATGTGGACAGCATTAGAATTTTAGAATTCTTGGAGGAAGTAAGAAAACCACTCTCTGGCCTGAGATGTCATTTGTAAGGAGGATCAGTCAGCATTGCCAGGGCTTCCTGTGTGCCAGGCACTGCCTGTACATTAGGCTCTGATTCATTAATCTGGGTCACATGTGGGACACCACTCACCAGCAGATGAAGAGAGCAGCTCCCACCCCGTGAGGACACAGTGAGCAAGCAGCTGAACAGCGAATCTGGAAGCCTGAAATAAATGCTTAATCCTAAAGCCAGTAAGGGTGTCTGTGACTTTGAACATATCACGTAGCTTGTCCTTTAGCTCCATTTCTCTTTGTAATTAGTTCTAAAGAATGAGAAGCTCCTTGGTGGGACACACAGGGTAATGAAGGAAAGAGTGAGATTCTCTTGGGACTACATTTTATTCTCAAAAATGTCAGGTCACCCCAAATGCAAAAATCCTAGAGGGGCAATAAGATGTGCTTTAGGGGAAAGGAGGACTGGTGGTTCCTCATCATGAAACCAAATCTGAAGCCTGGTCAAAAGTAGCTTTGACCTCTATAGCTTTGACCTCTGTAGAAAAAAAAGTTTTCTCCAAAAGGAGCAAGAACCACAGTAAGCAACTACCAAGTCTTCTTTTAGTTGAAATCATTGGTCACATGTGTAGGAGCAGCTCTAGGTCAAGCTTCAGGCTGACCTGTGGCAGGGCCACAAACAAGTCCCAGCCTGGAGGGCAGAGCTCTCCTAGCATAATTAAGCCTGACCTTGTAGCCCTCCCTAATTCCTTCCTAAGTAGCTAATGGGCTGTGGGAGGTGCAGCAAGTGTTGCCAAAACAAGCACATTTGTATACATGTTAATCCACCCTTGTTTTAATCAGACTATAAAATAAAGCATCTGCTTGCAGGCTGGGTCTTTTGTGGCCTCATCCAGGCATGAGAGATCCACTGAGCCCCGGCTATAGTCTCTTGTCTGTCTTTTCTTTAATCCTTCACTGCCCCTCCTCAGGTTCACCCTTGGCCGTGCTGGCACAGCACACACATGAGATTCTCCTTAAAACATCTCCTGACAAGTCCTCCTCCCTCTCTGAGGATTTCTTTTAATTGGAAATTCAGGATTTTTAGTTATTCTGACCCAGTTTTTACAAATCAGCAATGGGAGGTTTATGTTTTCTTGCCTTCCACAGATCACATAGATAATCACAATTGAACACATACACTATTGTGAATCACTTCACCAGTCATCTGTCTGTGAGAGAGCTTCTATTGAGCACAAAATTATCTACACTCTATAAACAATCCCCAATGCTCAGCCCTTCATGACTTCATTGCATATATACTCAATGTTGAATTACTGTCTTTAGCTTGAAGCTGAAAAGAAAATCTTGATTTGGGTTTTATAGCCCAGACATTTTCCTTAGCATCTCTAAAATATGCCCCAAAATCATTTTTCAAGCACTTCAGAGAAAGGATGCCAAATGCATTATTACAGCGAAGAAGATACCACAAATATTCCAATTATTTCATAACTATTAAACAAATTTTGAAAACTAATAAAAATAATGTACTCTTGAAGCTAACTAAGAGCCACATCGAGATAATTTGTGTTGTTTCTAAGCCATATTTTAAAATCATTTTCTCTATTGTACTCACTTCCATGCTAAAGGAAAGTTAAAATTTTTGCTTATATTCATACACAAATAGACTCAACATATATTTATTGAGTGTCTTTTGTATGCCAGACCCTGAGTTGGGTATTTTATGAACAGTGGGCATTCCCTCCCTGGCAGAACTTTGAGACAACCATTTGTTGAATCATCTCATCTATTTATTTTCCAAGAAGATGGTTCTACACAGTACCTTTTAATACAAGGTGAGTCAAGATAACAAGCAGCATGCAGTTATCCAGTTTCCATGTTCTTAGATTTTAATGACCATATTTCCTTGTTCTTTCAGTTTTGCTACTTTACCCAATATGCACTTAAGTAGCAGTTTGAGACCTGAGATTCCCCCAGATTTAACTCTGCATGACAGTAGTGATTGGACCACTCATTATTTTGTAGTAGGTAGGTTTTCCTCAAAACAGCCTTCCACTTAAATGGCCAATAGTCAGAATAATTAACAAGCATGTGGTCCATGATTTTATATTGAGAGAGTTATAAAAATTCTAGATTTTTTAAATTATATATTTCCCTGAGGAACTTGACAAAGTGAAAGAATGAATGATTCCTGCCACACATTTGGTTCAGCTAGCAGGCAAAGGAAGCAGCAATCTCAGACCAGGAACACAAACAGAACTGGAGCCCAGCAGATCCTTATACTTAACCTGAGAATGTAGAGCACAGGTTTCAATTTCCTTCTCTCAAGTGTGCCTTCAAAATACATCCATGAGCTGTTTTCTTCATTTTTAAAGGGAAGAGATCATGATTTAGGGCATTTCCATGTATAACCAAGCCAAAACCTACTTCATACAGATGCCTGCAGTTTGATACTGTACAGAGAACATGTGCTCCATTTCTATGGCAGGAGTCATTGCTTCCACCCGCTTGCTCATCAGGATGTATTTCTGACTTCATTGTAGATCATTAGATCACAGCACGTTCACCCTCTCAAACTCTAGCATGCTCTGCTCAGGCACCTGGGCATGTTCCTTACTTTCTATCAGAATTTAGTCGAGAAACTATAATTATAAATATAGCTTTTTATTTAAAGTTAACAGATCAACTGAAGGAAGGTACATTACCATTGATGAGTACCTAAAAATTAGATTATTTACTTTCATATTTATTGTAGAAATAACAAGGGCAGAAAATGTGAGCCAGGATGTGCAGACTTAAAACAGGTTTCTTGCAAAGACTATAACTTACCCTGGGCATGACTTTGACTCTGGAGCTGTCTTTTCTTAGCACATAAACAAGCTACTAGTGTTTTAGGAAATGCTAGGTACAGTCTGGGCATCTCTTTAGTATCTCACATAGATATTTGAATCCTCTAGATCTGATTCAACTTCCAACTGGCTTAATATGTGTAACCAACATTGTATTAGTCAGGATAGGTTATATTTTCCTATAGTGACAAAAAAACAAAACAAAACACAAACTCCAAAATCTTTGTGATTTCATACATTTCCTCTCTAGAGCAAAGACAGCTGGTGACTTTGCTGTTTTAGATACTTGATAGTCCAGTCTAATGGAATCCCATGCACGTGCATTCCTCTGCAATCACCTTGTGAATGTAGGAAATGTGAATGTAGGAACTTGTATAATCGCTCCTAAAACTTCCTTCCCAACATGAGGTCATTATTGGCTAAAGCATGGCCATGTCTTTGACAGATAATTTTATGGTCAAACATTGTCATGGGTGTATCTGGGAGCGTGTTTTAGGATGAGGTTAACATTTAAATCAGTAAACTGAGTAAAGCAGAGTGCCCTCCCCAATGTGAGTGGGCCTTACCCAATCAGGTGAGGGCCTGAATGGAACCAAAGGCTCACCCTTTCCTGAGTGAGAGAGAATTCCTCTGCCTCATGGCCTTTTAACTGGGACATCAGCTTTGTCTTGCCTCAGATTCAAACTGAGACATCAGTTCTTCCTGGGTCTCCAGGCTGCTGATTTTAAGATTAGATCTACACTATCTGCTCTCCTGAGTGAGGACTTACTGACTCATCCTGCAGATCTTGCTACTTGTCAGTCTTCATAATCCTTTACAATAAAACTTTATAATAAGCTAATTCTTTATAATAAGTATTTTGGGGTGTGTGTGTAGATCTATATACCTACACATACACACACTATACCTATACACACACACTCTACCTACACACACTATAACTACCTACACACACTATACCTACACACACACTATTACCTACACACACTATACCTACACACACACACACACACACACTTTTGGTTCTGCTTCTTTGGGAATGTTTTGTATACCTGACTTAGGAGGTAGGGAAATGTGATTCTATCATGTCCCCCAAAGGACTAAAAGTATTTGTTGAATGATAATAATTTAAAAAATTTTTTTTATTACATAAAGTTTTACAAAGATTGGTACATATATCTCTTTTTTCCCCTGCCCTTCCGCCCGCCTCCCCTACCCCCCAGTGTTTTGTGTCCATTATTTATGCTTAAATGCATGCACCAAAAGTCCCTTGGCTGGTCTGTTACCCCCCCCCCCAATGTTCCTGTCCTTATTGCTGTAATTAGACAGTCTGTTTGATGCTGCTCTGCCTCTGTATCCATTTTTGTTCACCAGTTTATAATGGTTATTATTATCCATAGATGAGTGAGGACATGTGGTATTTTTCTTTCATTGACTGGTTTATTTCACTTAGCATTATGTTCTCCAGCTCCATCCATACTCCTGCAAATGCTAAGAACTCCTTCCTTTTTACAGCAGCATAGTATTCCATTGTGTAGATGTACCACAGTTTTCTAATCCATTCATCTGCTGATGGGCACTTAGGCTGTTTCCAAATTTTAGCTATGGTAAATTGTGCTGCCATGAACATAGGGATGCA
>PVJC01022846.1:0-26914 GCA_004026665.1 Murina feae
GGACTCCAGTCCCTTCACCATGAAAAAATGACAACTTTCTTTAGGCATTTTCAAGACGTGTCTTTCATAGGATATAATTCTTTCTTTCTTTCTTTCTTTCTTTCTTTCTTTCTTTCTTTCTTTCTTTCTCTCTCTCTCTCTCTCTCTCTCTCTCTCTCTCTCTCTCTCTCTTTCTCTTTCTTTCTTTCTTTCTTTCTTTCTTAATCCTCACTTGAGGATAGGTTTCCATTGATTTTTAGAGAATGTGGAAGAGAAGAGAAAAACAGAAACATCAAAGTGAGAGGAACACTTTGATTGGTTGCCTCCTGCATGAGCCCTGACCTGAGCCCCAGCCAAAAAGGAGCCTGCAACCTAGGTACATGCCCTTGGTCAGAATTGAACCCAGACCCTGTAGTCAGCAGGCTGAGGCATTATGCACTGAGCCAAACCGGCTAGGGCAGGAAATGACATTTCTTAGCCCTCCAGCAGTGGATCTTCATTTTTTTTCTCCAGGAGTGAGGTGGAAAAACCCTTGATCGCTTTTAGGGCTTCTTATACCCAAGTTACTAAGAATATTACCAGTAGGATACAGGGAGCTTAGCCAATGAGCGGTAAGAAAAGGTGTTTCCTCTGTAGTTCACTCAGATCGCCAGCTCCACTCCTGCCCCTTCAATCCCAGCTCCACCCCTGCCCAGGCCTGTAACCTCTGGCTGAGGACGCAGGCTTGGGAAGAAGACCCCCAAGCCCCTCTGATCGCTGGCTTCACAGAGCCCAGGCCTCTGCGATCACCGGCTCTGATCCTGCCACCTGCCATCACCGGCTCTGCCCTTGCCCCACTGGCAGCCTCTGGCCAAGGCTATAGGCCTGGGCAGTGGACCCCCAGACCCCTGCTTTGCCGGCTCCACCAGTGCCCAGACCCCTGTGATCGCAGGCTCTGCCCCTGCCCAGGCCTTATGCCTGGGTAGGGCACCCTAATATCCTTCCAATCACCGACTCTGCCCCTGCTCCCTCTGATCACCAGCTCCACCCTTGCCCATGCCTGAGGCCTCTGGTGAAGGCCTCTGGCCTGGGCAGGGGACCTCCAGCCCCCTCTGGTGGCCTGTTCCGCCCCTCGGGCCCCCTACCTTCCCCGCCAGCTGCCTGGCTAACAGACCTGACCACTTCAGTGGCGGCACTGAGCTGGACTGGGCGCCGCCATCTTGTGGCCATGGGGGAGGCCATCTTTGTTACAGAGTGACGTGTAGTTTACATATTACTTTTATTAGACAAGATGTGGCTATGGGCGCCGCCATCTTGCAGCTATGGGAGCAGCTATCTTGTGGCTATGGGCACTGCCATCTTGTGGCCATGGGGATGGCCATCTTTGTCAAAAGTGATGCCTAATTTGCATATTACTCTTTTATTAGATTATTAGATAGGATAGGATAGCCAAGATTTGAAAGCATCCCAAATGTTCATTAGTAGATGAGTTTGGATAAAAAAGCTGTAGTACATTTAAGCAATGGAATACTACTCGGCAGTAAAAAAGAAGGAAATCTTACCTTTTCCAACAGCATGAATGTCCCTGCACAGTAATATGCTAAATGAAATAAGCTAGTCAGAAAAAGATAAGTACCATATGATTTCACATATGCAGAATCTAATGAATAAAATAAACTAACAAATAAAATGGAAAGACTTATTGATAGAGAACAGATTGAGAGTTGTCAGTCGGGAGGGGGATGGTGACAAGATTAATCAAAGAAGAAACAAAACTCACACACAAACAACAGCATGTTGATTACCAGAGAGAAAGGGACAGGAAGAATAGGGTAAGGGGCAGGAATGATAAATGTTGATGAAAGGTAACTTGACTTGGTGTAGTGAACACACAACACAATATACAAATGATGCATTACAGAAATGTACACTTGAAACCTATAATTATATAAACCAAGTTACTCAATAAATACATTAAAAATAAATAAAAACTTTAGCCCTAGCTGGTTTGGCTCAGTGTATAGAGCGTTGGCCTGCAGACTCAAGGATCCTGGGTTCGATTCTGGCCAAGGGCACATGCCCAGGTTGCGAGCTCAGTCCCCAGCAGGGGGCATACAGGAGGCAGCCAATCAATGATCCCCTCTCATCATTGATGTTTCTCTCTCTCTTCCTCTCCCTTCCTCTCTGAAAACAATAAAAATGTACTAAAAAAGAACCTTAACAAAATCATTTTGAAACACCAGATGTATATATTCCTAACATAAGGTGATTTCACATCTCATCTTCTAAATATGTCCCTTTCAGAGTCTATTTATTGCCATTATCTATCTATCTATCTAAAAAGACAGCTACTGTAACGGCCATAACAACCTACAACCAGTCACTATGACGCCACTATGGCCAGGGAACCAGCCAGATCAAGAGCAGGGCCTGGCAGCCAAACACCCCCCCACCAGCCACGCCCCCAATCAGCCTACCCCACCACGATAGGCCTGCAGCCCCTCCCCCCAGCCAACCCGACCCTGATTGCACCCCCCACCCCAGCAGGGGGCAGGGCTGGGCAGCCAACCTCCTGGAGCTCCTCCCCCTGGAAGGCCACGCCCCCGATGGGCCACCACCACCCTGATGGGCCCTCAGCCCCTCCCCATGGCTGGCCCTACCTCCAATCGCCCCCCAACCCTAACTGGGGGCAGGGCCTGCCAGCCAATCACCCTCGGCCCCTTCTCCCAGCCGGCCTGGCCCTGATTGGGCCCGATCCGGCTAGACAGCCTCCCACCATCTCCTCCTCCCGACAGTCCCACCCCGATCCACATTGATTGAGGCTGGACCAGCCGAACCTCACCTGTGCATGAATTTGTGCACTGGGACTCTAATTTAATAAAAGAGTACTATGCTAATTGTGTCACTCCGCTACATCCCAAGCCATGCCCACCAGCCAACCAGAGCGACTATATGCAAATTAACCTAACCAACATGGTGGCCGGCAGCCACAGAGCTAGAGCAAACAGGAGGCTTCGTTGCCTCAGGAGGCTTCAATGCCTCAGGAGGCTTCATTGCCCCGGCTATGGAGGAAGCTCAAGGCAATAAAGTTTCAATTATAGAAAATAAATAAACCCCAGATATCTGCTTCCTGCCAACCTCACTGGGAGCTTGGGTGGCTGGGGGCTGTGGCCAGATTGCACACAGCCATCAGCCCTCGCCCAGGCTGGCCAGACTCCCCAGCAGAGATCCCCACTATGAAGGGGCTGTGGCCAGCCTGCAAATAGCCATCAGCCCTCACCAGGCTGGCCAGGCACCTCAGCAGGGACCCCCACCCTGAAGGGGGTATGGCCAACCTGCAAACAGCCATCAGCCACTCACCCAGGCTGGCCAGGCACCCCAGGGGAGACCCCCTCCCTGAAGGGGGTGTGGCCAGCCTAAAAATGGCCCTCAGCCCCTCACCCAGGCTGACCAGGCACCCCAGCAGGGACCTCTACCCTGAAGGGAGTGTGGCCAGTCTGAAAACGGCCCTCAGCCCCTCACCCCAGCTGCCCAGGCACTCCAGCAGAACCCCATCCTGATCTGGGACACCCTTCAGGGCAAACCAGCCGGCCCCACCCATGCACCAGGCCTCTATCCTATATAATAAGAGGGTAATATGCAAATTGACCCTAACAGCAGAACAACTGGGAATGACTGATCACTATGACACACACTGACCACCAGGGGGCAGAGATGCTCAATGCAGGAGCTGCCCCTGGTGGTCAGTGCACTCCCATGGAGGGAGCTCTGCTCAGCCACAAGCCAGGCTGACGGCTGCCAGTACAGCAGCGGTGGTGGTAGGAGACTCTCCTGCTTCCTCAGCAGTGCTAAGGATGTCTGACTGCAGCTTAAGCCTGCTCCCCGCTGGCAAGTGGACATCCCACAAGGGATCCCAGACTGCGAGAAGGCACAGGCCAGGCTGAGGGACCCACCCCACTCCCAACCCCCGCCGAGTGCACAAATTTTTGTGCACCAGGCTTCTAGTCTAATCTAATAAAAGAATAATATGCAAATTGACCCTCACTCCATTATACCCACAAGCCACGCCCACCAATCAATCAGGAGCGAATATGCAAATTAACTCAACTAAGATGGCAGCCTCCACGGAGCTGAAGTTGCCCCAGGAAATGGAGGAAGCCAGGGCCCTGTGGCCCCCAAGCTCTACTCAAGGCTACAAAGTTTCAAGTACAGAAGATAAACAAACCCAAGATACCTGCATGGTTGGGACCTTGGGTTGCCAGGGACAACCCAGGCTTCAAGCGGGAGACCAAGGCAACAAAGTTTCAATTATAGAAGTTAAATAAATCACAGATACCTGCCTCCAGCCAGGCACCCCAGTAGGGACCCGAACCCTGAAGGGGCTGTGGGTAGCCTGAAACAGCCATCAGCCTCTCACCCAGGCTGGCCAAGCACGCCGGCAGGTGGACATCCCCCGAGGGGTCCCAGACTGTGAGAGGGCACAGGCTGGGCTGAGGGCCCCGCCTCCCGCAAGTGCACAAATTTTTGTGCACCAGGCCTCTAGTATATATATAAAAGCCTAAGCGACCAGATGACTGGCCAGTGGCTATGATGCACAGTGACCACCAGGGGGCAGACACTCAACGTAGGAGCTTCCTTTGGTGATCAGTGAGCTCCCACAGTGGGAGCACCACTCAGGTGACAGATGGGCAACAGACTCTGCCACTGCCTGTGAACACTCCCTGTGCACCAGAGCGGCAGGCACAGCAAAGCCGGGTGAGCAGGAGCAGCGCAACACCAGCATAGGCTCGGGCTCCTCCCTAGCGCCTGCCACTTCCCACACTACTTCGTGCTGTGTGGGATGGACATGGACAGAGCCCGACAAGCTGGAGGGTAAGGCCAGGCTGTGAAAGCATGGAGGTCCACTGATCCCTGCAGGCCCGGCCGAGGGACCCCATCAGTGCACAAATCTGTGCACTGGGCCTCTAGTTTTTATATATTGTGCCTTTTATTGGTGATTGTGCAGTTTAAAATTGGCCAAGCACTGTTTAGTGTTCCTAAGTGTAAGAAAGCTTTGATGTGCCTTATGTAGAAAATACATGTTGGATAAGATTTGTTAAAGCACAAGTTATAGTGCCATTGGCTATGAGTTCAATGTTAATGAATTAAGAACATATATAAAACAAGGTAAACATAAACACATAGAACAAGGTTATGTATTGATCAGTTGATGGAAATGTGACCAGAGACTCACAGGAACCTAACCTTGCACTTTTTCTACAGACAACAATTCAGTGTTTGCTAACATAGTGTTCTCAGTGATTTCACAGAACATATCTACTTCAACTGTTGTTACATGCACCAACTCAGCATGTAGCAACAGGAAAGCCACCAAATTATAGACCATTTTCTGGAACAACGGATCATTTTCCCCAAAGTCAAACAGTAGTTGTAGGTTTCTGACAGAATAACCACAGGGACTGATGATAGTGTTATTTCACAGCATACAGACTAAAAACATTAGAATAAGGCAATGCACAAAGTTAGAAAATGAGTATTACCTCACCACAAAGATCAAGAGGTGGCTCCAAGGGGTGCATATACCCCAGGAGCACGCAAATGAATCAATGGGGTAAGGAAAGACAATATAACACTTATCTATACTTATTAATCTCATCCTTAAATTCCAATTTATTTTATAACTTAAAATATATATACACAATTTATAAATTTGACCGGTAGTGCCTGTTCCATTTCTGCTGATGTACAAGATCAAAAAAAGTTGGGAGGTAAGCACTGTAGAGGATCAGAGTGAGGAACTCAAAACAAATTCCAGGGGCACGTGTCCTGCAGAGAAGGGAAAGGATGGTGGTTTTGAGGACTCAGATGCACTTAGAACACCTATGGAAATCTGGGTTCTACTGCTGCTCTGCCCCAAGTTGTGATGATCCTCACACAGTCCACTCCCACAGGCATCAATTAACTCATGGAAGAAATTAGCTGGTTGTAACACTCACCTGACAATCAGAGCTAGCTGGCCTTCCTGCTCTAGAAATTTGACAATTCTATGATTCAGTGGAAAAGACACAATAGCTGGCAAGTAAAACAACTGTGTGCTGTTGCCTGGAGTCTAAAGGCTGAGGCATGCAATGATACAGCAACAGACTGTCCACAGAATACCACTTCCCAGATTGTGAGGATTCAATGGAATTCTTTTTTTTTTTCTTTTTTAAGATTTTTAAAAATGTATTTTTGTTGATTTTAGAGAGGAAGGAAGAGGGAGAGAGAGAAGTATTAAATGATGTGAGAGAATCATTGATTGCTGCCTCCTGCACATCCCCTACTGCGGATCGTGGCATGTGCCCTTGGCCAGAATCAAACCTGGGACCCTTCAGTCCGCAGGCTGATGCTCCCTCTATCCACTGAGCCAAAATGACTTGGGCTCTATGGAATTCTTTAAGAGCTCCCAGACTATTAGTGCTATCTTATATAGTTAAACTAATCAACTGTAATTGCTCAGCAAAGAGAAAGTAGAGAGAAAGGAGAGAGAGAGAGAGAGAGAGAGAGAGAGAGAGAGAGAGAGAGAGAGAGAGAAACATAACCGTAACTAGTGCTGGCAATCAGTCTGCCATTCCACTAAATGAGGGTGTTGTCTTCCTTGGGACACTCTGATTTCTCCAGTCTCTTACATCACCTGATCATAAACGAATTACTTTCTCTGGTGCTCAAGGGAAGAAGCAAGGATTATTTCAACTCTAAAGGAAAAATGGCTGCATGTGACTTACTGAAAGATGGAAATCAGCCTCAAAGGAGGACTGACTTCCTAATGATATTTCAAGGACAATTTTTGACAATACTCAACTTTCACAGTACACACCAAGAGTAGAACCAAAACCCCAAGTAAATAGGACTCATGATAATAATGTAAGCTGAAATCTGTTACAATATGCTTTTATGGTACTTCATATTGCTTAAAGTGCTCTCATATAACAGTGTCATTTAACATACACAGCAGTCAAGCAAAGACAGGACAGAACTGCAGTTCCCATTTCAAAAATCAAGTGCAATAATGGAAAGAGTTTTAGCCAGACCACACAGATTCAAATGCCAGGCATACTGTTCAGTTTTTCAGAGCCTTAGTTTCACATCAGTAAAATGGGAACCGCTGCACACACCTCACAGATTTCTGAGGATGAGTCAAGTGTGCAAGTCACATGTATACAGTACTGTGTATCCTTTCATATTCCACAGGAAACAGTGCAAGTTCACACACCTACTATGACTAATCCCCAATTCCAAGCTCCATCTTCAGAGGTTCAAGAATGTAAAAGGTGTTCCACAGAACTATTTTGCTAAATTTATGAAATGCTCTCTTGAGGACTCACAAAGCATATATGTGTGCAGATGTGTATGATATAAAGGCTCTATAACAGTATTTAAAGCTAGTTCAACATGCACAGAACATTTCCCAAAAATGTATTTAAATAATGGAATCCTTTTTTGCACAATTAGTATAAAACATATAGACCTAGTGTTCTTCTGGACATACTTTTGGATGAAAATTCTTTAGAAACATTGATTTTGATAATGTATAACAAGTTAATATGGTATCCGATTAATACTTAATATTAATGAAAGTAACAGCTTATAGGACAAAAGCACAAGAAATCAGGGATACCTGGCACTCTCATACTAATCGGCCACACCAGGCGGAATCCAGCGTAAAGCAAGCGCTCACCTGCCCCGCAGGCGGAGCACACTTCGCCTCGCTCAGCAGGGGCGGATGGGACCTCTCCCTCCTCCGCCCTTTTCCGCCGCCACCTCTATCCCTTCCCACCCATGTGCATCTAACCCAGGGCAGGGACGGGGTAGGGTGACATGGTGCTAGGAGAACCAGCAACCCTGCAATCCGCTGCAGCCTTCCTACTCTCATCCCACAGTGGGTGCAAAGCCACACCGCTTCTCTTACCTCTCCCGTCTCTAGCGCAAGGTCTACGACACTTTAAAATTGTTTTAAAATTGTTTTCAAGCACAAAAACTTCCCCGCTCCCTTTAGCCCCTCACCTTCACGAAAGCAATCGGGGTTGTGGTACCTTCGATATCTAACAGGATCACAGTGACTTCGGCTGGCACCGAAAGCACGACCATTTCCCTACCGGATGCTGCCCCGGAAATCGGCCTACTGGACGGGAGGGCGGCGCCGACTGCACCCCCAGCACCGTCCTGGGCTTCCGGAAGCTCCGCAAGGGCCGCGGAGCCGTCAACCACGTGCGGTCTGCAGCTCGAGGGGAAGAGGCCGCCTCCACGCCACTGAGAGTGGAGAAGGCAACCGAGTCAGGGACCTCACCTAGGAGCTGCCCAGGGCCGGAGGCCGAGACCACGTGGGTCGGGAAAGAGGCGGGCCGGCGGGGCCCTGAGGGGGCGGGGCAAGTAAAGGCGGCGATGCCTACTGGCCGCCAGAGGGCCTCGGACCCATCCGTCAAGTCGGGACTCGCGGGGGCGGGAACAAAGCGAGCGCGGGAGCCGAGTGCGCGGGCGCGCGCTCCCAGCAGACAGGTTAGGCGAGCCGGAGAGGCCGGGGCACGTGCCGACGGGAACCCCGCGAGTGGCGCGCCGGGGACGTGAGTGCCCCCTGCCCTCTACGACACCTAGTCCTCCCCCTCCCCGCCCGCCGCCGCGTTTGCATATTTACTGTAACCTAACCGGCCCGCGCCCCTCCTCCCGCCCTCGGCCAGCCAAAGAGGCTGCGCGGCGTCCCGGTGGGTCGGACTGACTGCGGTGGTTCCGGCCGATCGGCTCGGGAGGCCCGCCGCCCCCTCTCGGCCCGCGCCGGTAGCAGCAGCGGAAGAGACGCCGCTGCCCGCAGGGGCCGCCGCGCCGCTTCCTGTCGGCGGGTTCCAGCCGGCGCGGGGACCCAACACGCTTGCGCGCGGCGACTGCAGGCGCGCTCGCCGCCTCATCCGCCGGTGCCGGGCGCAGGACGCCTTTTCTGGAGCAGGCCGGCTGCGGAGCTCATCGGGAGCCGCCGCCGCAGCAGTTGCGCACGGGGGGACCGAGGGCGGAGGAAGGCAGGGCGGTCGGCTAGGAGTGGGCTGGACCGGACGCCAGAGACAAAGGCTCTCCAAGCAAGAGGGACTCAGCCCTGCGACGGTGCGGCTCGGGATTTGTGAGCCCAGGACTTCTCGCCCCTTCGTTTTTCTCTTCCGACGCTTCTCTCATCCCGAGCCCGCGACCCCGCTCCTCACCGGAGGGCCGCGATGGAGGTCCCGCCCCGGCTTTCCCATGTGCCGCCGCCATTGTTCCCCTCCGCGCCCGCTACTCTAGCCTCCCGCAGCCTCTCCCATTGGCGGCCGCGGCCGCCCCGGCAGCTGGCGCCGCTGCTCCCTTCGCTCGCTGCCGGCACCGCCCGGCAGGGGGCGCGCCGGGGCCCGCGCCACGTCACTGCCCAGCAGCCCTCCCGATTGGCGGGCGGGGCGGCTATAAAGGGAGGGCGCAGGCGGCGCCCGGACCTCTTCCGCCGCCATTTTAAATCCGGCTCCATACAACGCTCCGCCACCGCGGCCGCGACTCGAACTGCGCGCCAGCACCCGCCGGCCGACAACGCCGCCGCCATGGAGGACGTGAACGAATACAGCAACACGGAGGAGTTCGCAGAGGGATCCAAGATCAATGCGAGCAAGAACCAGCAGGATGACGGGTACGGCACGCTGCTCCCCTCTCCCCCTGCCCCCCTCCCTCGCGCGCTCTTCGTTCTTAGCCCCGCGCCGCCCGCATTCTTGCCCGGAGTCGATTCCCCGCGTGCCCGCGGGGCCCCACTAGCTTGAAGGGAAGAGGAAAGCAGGAGACGGAGGGGGTGACTCGGCGGCCCGCGGCAGTGGGGGAAGGGCAGAGAGTTGGGAGGCGGAGGGCGGTGGCGTCCGTGTCCCGAGTGCGCAGGCGCCGCGTGGGCCGTGGGGGAGGGGCCGCCTCGCTGCGCCACATGCCGCAGCTGCCGCCGCCTCTTCATTGTGTCTGTTAGGGCCCCGCGCGGTTTTCCTGGGGCGAGCTGAGAACTCTTGGTTTGGGAGCCGGCGAGCGCCGGCGCGCAGATCCATCCCCACAAGTCATCCCGCGGGGTTTTGCAGGAGGAGCACTGGCTGGACGGCTGAGGGAGAAGGTGGACCTCAGTTGTGAGGGATTAGTTAGGAAGTTGGATTTTCTAACGTAGAACAATGTTTAACGTTCTGTTGGCCTCGTCCTCGTTTAAACTTCGCGTTATGCAGTGCGGGAGAGCAAGCTGTAAGGTGTTTGGAGTAAGTGACCTCGATGGGACTTTGGAATCTTTGTGGTCTATTGATAATGAGTATCTGAAAACATGCATTTGGCATTAAACGTCCCGTACTTCATCGTTAAACCTGAAGTGATCGTTTGGGCTGCTGCTAACCTTTTTTAAAAAAAAAAAAAACATTTTTATTTTTAGTAAAATGTTTATTGGAGGCCTGAGCTGGGACACAAGCAAGAAAGATCTGACTGAATATTTGTCTCGATTTGGGGAAGTTGTAGACTGCACAATTAAAACAGATCCAGTCACTGGACGATCAAGAGGATTTGGATTTGTGCTTTTCAAAGATGCTGCTAGTGTTGATAAGGTAGGAATGTGTTTTGCATGATGATACCTTTGTGTGCTTTTTGCACATTGTTCGGGGATTGGTTGTATATTGCTGTCAGATTAAATAAATATGTCTTCTAGGTTTTGGAACTGAAGGAACACAAACTGGATGGCAAATTGATAGATCCCAAAAGGGCCAAAGCTTTAAAAGGGAAGGAGCCCCCAAAAAAGGTTTTCGTGGGTGGATTGAGCCCAGATACTTCTGAAGAACAAATTAAAGAATATTTTGGAGCCTTTGGAGAGGTGCGGTGTGTGATTGTTTATGTGTGCTTATATAATATTCATCTCTGACCCACTTATAGAATAAATTCATATGTCAGGTGAGGATGGGATTAAATTACTTGTTTGAGGTCCTTCCAATCACCATACTTCAATCACTGCCTTCTGTGCTGTAATGCAAACCAATTTCTAAGATATTTTGGAGAAAACATGGATGCTTTTGGTGTGGTCAGTATTTGGACTAGTGGCACCTTGTAGGGTATGAGAGAGTCTTAAAGGAAGCTTTGCTCTTCTAAATGTTTACTTAACAGATAGATCATGTAGTTTGATGTTGATATTTAGTAGTAGTAGTCTCTAGACAGAAGTCATCTGACTAGAATACCATGTTATAAGGACCTGTTGTAGTATTTTAAGACCTTTTGGTAGCTTTTTGCCATTACTGGATGATCTTGAGTGTGCTTCTTGATTTCAGATTGAAAATATTGAACTTCCCATGGATACAAAAACAAATGAAAGAAGAGGTTTTTGTTTTATCACATATACAGATGAGGAGCCAGTAAAGAAATTGTTAGAAAGCAGATATCACCAAATTGGTTCTGGGAAGGTAAAGCCATTTTAATTTATAGTAAGTGAGGATTTTGAGTTTGTTTTTATTAGTGAAGTGATTTCTCAATCTTGTTTGCTTTTTAAAATTTGTCTATAGTGTGAAATCAAAGTTGCCCAACCCAAAGAGGTATATAGGCAGCAACAGCAACAACAAAAGGGAGGAAGAGGTGCTGCAGCTGGTGGAAGAGGTGGTACTAGGGGTCGAGGCCGAGGTGAGAATTCTTGGGAAATGAGTTGATAATGTTTAAGCTATAAACTGCTAAATATAAAAAAGAAAAGGCTTGAGAAAGTAAAGCTAGATATAAATTGTTGCAGGAGATTGCTCAGTTGTGTGGGTGGGTTTTTGGTTGAATTGTTTACTGGTTTCACCTTTTTAAAGAGTGGCTACTGTGAGTGTCATCACTGATGGAAAAATACTATTAAATGTAGTTAAAAATTACACCATGGTGTGATATGTTTGCTTGGGCAGGAGTTCTTTAAGTTTTTTAAAATTGAACAAGAGAGAAACGATCTGTTTCTTCCACACATTCAAGTATTTATTCATCCATTGTTTGGTTCTTGTATGTGCCCTGGCGGGCTCAAACCCACAACCTGCAACCTTGGCATGTTGAGATGATTGCTCTAACCAACTGAGCCACCTGGCCAGGGCCTAGGAGTTCTTACTTTAAAGTAGATGATCTACCTCTCTTCACCTTTGTGCTGATATTCCATTCAGTTCAGGAAGCATGACACTAGCACAAGTGGACTGTCCCCCTTTTTGTAATTTTCAGTCAGATAGCAATATAGATATCCATTCTGCTTAAGATTTGCAGAGTTAAGAGACAATGCATTATTTTATGTTAGGATTGGGGAAGGGAAGGAGGGTCCAAAAGTTGTTTCCTAACAATCATTGTGCATTGTTTCAGGTCAGGGCCAAAACTGGAACCAAGGATTTAATAACTATTATGATCAAGGATATGGAAATTACAATAGTGCCTATGGTGGTGATCAAAACTATAGTGGCTATGGCGGCTATGATTATACTGGGTATAACTATGGGAACTATGGATATGGACAGGGATATGCAGACTACAGTGGTAAGAATATTTAACTTAATTTTATAACCAATGGTATTTAAAGTTCAGTGTTAAATTATCTCATTCTAAAATTGTGGGTTTCCTCTTTATTGAAATGTTTGGAATTATGTTTTCAAGGCAATTGATAGTCATAGGGTGATTTTACTAACATAAAAGTTCTGGTTATAAATGTTCAAGAATATGTAATACACTAGAGGCCCACTGCACAAAAAATTGTGCCCTCATGGGGGTCCCTCATCCTGGCCTGTGCCCTCTCACAGTCTGGGACCCCTTGGGGATGTCCACCTGCTGGCATGCCTGGCCAGCCTGGGTGAGGGGCACAGGGCCGTTTCAGGCTGCCCACAGCCCCTTCAGGATTTGGGTCCCTACTAGGGTGCCTGGCTGGAAGGTGTCTGTGATTTATGTAACTTCTATAATTGAAACTTTGTCGCTGCGCTGCGCTGCCCCCCCCCCCCCCCCCGGAATACTGGGCTGCCCCTGGCAACCCAAGGTCCCAGCCTGGCAGGTATCTGGGTTTGTTTATCTTCTATAATTAAAACTTTGTAGCCTTGAATAGAGCTCAGGGCTCTGGCTTCCTCCATTACCTGGGGCAACTCCAGCTCTGTGGCAGCCACCATCTTAATTGAATTAATTTGCATATTTGCTCCTGGTTGGTTGGTGGTGGTGGCTTGTGGTTGTAATGGAGTGATGGTCAATTTGCATATTACTCTTATATCACTAGCTTATAATGGCTGTTACAATCTTATTACATAATTGCCGTGTGGTTTTATACATTTAATCTTTAAGTATACTTACATAATGAAATCATTACATAAAATATATCCTAATAAAAATTTTTGTCTTACGAAATAGGCCAACAGAGTACTTATGGCAAGGCGTCTCGAGGGGGAGGCAATCACCAAAATAATTATCAGCCATACTAAAGGAGGACATTGGAGAAAACAGGTGTGTATAAGAGTATGAGACACCAGTGGAAATGTCTAATTTAATTTAAAGATCAATAGACAAAATAAAAACAAGTAAAACATTGTATAGCCCTTTTTTTTTACTAAGTTGTTAAATTTTAATTGCTTTATGAGCCTGTTTTGCCTAAAGTGTCTATAGATCTTTAACTTTAAAGTTTCACTTCACTTTCTTTAGTATTACAGAAAAACTTAAAAGTTTTTCTGTTTGCTTTGTGTACCAGGTGATCTAGAGGAATAATTAAACATTTTTAGAACTATTAACAGGTAAAGTACTGAAATGGGTACAAACTTAAGGAAAACACATATGTTGTCTTCTAACTCTGACATTATACCTTGTTTGTACCCGCCAGCGGGAACTTCATTGCAGGCCGTGTGTCACCCTGACCACGTCTATCTCTGGGGGTCGCACGTTGCGGGCAGAGCGCAAGGCATACACCAGAAAACGCTGTCCTGTGGTATGGTCTCTTCCAACTTCATGTACCAGCGTAAAGATTAAAGTGGAAAACTTCAGACTTTGGCTTCTTTTTTAATCTTTTTTGGAGATTAAGTGTCTAAACTTAACTTAAATGGTTTTTTACAGGAGTTAAAGTACATAAATGCCTTTTTACAGCTTACTCATTTTGGTCTTCTGTTTAGTGTTGTATTTCAATTGTGGAACCTCATTTTAAGTGTTCATTCTTTAAGATTTAATGCTTGCTTTTTCTTTTTATAGCTAATAGTGAAATCTACAAACCAAAACAAGAACTTTAAAATCTGGGATTAAATTAAAGATCATATGCACACAGCAATTTTTCTTGAAATAAAATAATCTTATTAAAAACATGTCATAAAGTCATTTTACTTGGTTTACTAGAGATACTTCTAGTAGACTAATCTAGCACAGTTCAACCTGTGGATATGGGAAAGTTCTGTTCCCAGATTCTTTTCTAAATAGATTTAAATTTGGTGTCATTTGGGAAACGGGTGAATTGACCAACTACTCAAACCACATTTGCCAATGAATATGCATGTGATCTTTAATTATTGAAGAAAAGAATAAAGTGAGGACTTAAAACAATACATGAAAGTGGACCTTTGAAAGCTTGTCAGCGTTGCACAAATCTAATTGCTATTTTGTTTTTGTTTTTAGGAGGAGATTGCTAAAGTAACCCATCTGGCAGGACGACATTGAAGATTGGTTGGTCTTCTTTTGCTCTAAGATGATTATTTTGTAAAAGACTTTAGTGTATAAGACACAACTGTGTCCAACTGTATATAGCCGCCAATTAGTTTTCTTTGTTTTTACTTTGTCTTTTGCTATCTGTGTTATGATTCAATGTGGATTTGTGTTTATACAAATTTTATTTGTATGATTTCATGTTAAACCTCAAATAAATGCTTCCTTATGTGATTGTTTTTCTGCGTCAGGTACTAAATAGCTCTGTAAAAAAGGGTGATTTTTAAATAAGCAATAATTAAGGCACAGTTTATTTTGTAAGGTGTATTGGTCTGTAAGGAGAAACTGTGGCCCTTATGAATAGCCAGCTAGTGTCACCCTGTTCCCATTTTTGTTAGCTGTATTCTATGCTCCCACTCTTCATTTCCCTGTTAACTGAGGCTTTCACCGCAATTCAAAATGTTTCCTCTGTGTGTATCTGGAGACCTTGTCATGGAAGTATCCATGTCATTGTCATAGTGTTGTGATTAGTGGAAGCTTTCTGATAGACCAGGAGTCTTCCAATGAGTATACTCTGAAGAAAAGTACCCCTTTAATGGCCCAAAGCATGTTAGTTGCTCCTTTTATGAATGGGAAAGATTTTGCTTTGTTCCTATCTCTGGAAAGCCATTTATTTGTCATGATTTGTTGAATATTTTACGTGGTTTGTTAGACCTTTGAATAATAATACCATGACTTTAATTGTTCTCTTGATAAAAAGTCCAGATGTATCCAGGAATAAAGAAAGCACTTGAACTAATGGGAGCTGTAGTTTGAGGCTATCAAAAATAGTTACATTATCACAAAGGTATTGGCAGATAAGTTTGAGGTTATTAGAACTAGAGCAAAAGTTAAAACAAGGTATTTAAAGGTAGTGATTGAATTAAATTAGTTTTAGTTGGTATGTCATAGTAAGCAAACTGAGTTTTTGTTTTGGGACATTCTTAGGAAGCTATATTGGGTGTTAACTGTTAATGTGGTGTGAACTCTTAGAAAAAGCCATGTTAGCTCATTTTTTAATGCAATTAGTGCATGGGCCAAGTAGCTGTGCATATCCATATTCAGACAGGAGCAAATAGGGAAACTGCTTGAGTTATTTAATGCAAATCTTAAGTGTGACCAAGTCATGTCATGAGAATAATCTTGGTGCATTATTAAAAAGCTTTAGCTCTAGATTTTGGGAGGATTTCCTGGGTAAATCCAAGCTTTGAATTTTATATTAGATATAGTTATTAGACATAAGGTTTTTTTAATTTTTTTTTATGATTCCATGTTAGCCGTTGGGGATTGGGATACTTATGTGGAACAGTTGACCTCACCTTATAAGCTTATGTTGATGAACCTGCTGTTTTTTTATTTGGTGCCTGCAACTTTGTATGATGTTTGTACTTGCTGGGCTATCAAGTTGCGGAACTCTTGGCCTTGTTTTGCTCCTGTTTTCCTATTTTGACGTTACACCTAGGCCAAGTACCAGTGTTGGCTATTGCAAGGGATTCTGTTTAAACACATCCCTAGGGAACAAGGGATATTTTCATTTTAAGTTACGTTGTCAGTCAGGTGCGGTGTCTTTAGGGCAGTGAATTCTGTAAGTTCAAGTTGATTAGGTGATGAGTTGACATTGAGATTGTCCTTTCCCTGATCAAAAATGAATAAAGGCTTTTTAAACAAAATCCAAACTCTCCAATTAAGTCTTAATATATATGACTTAAGAAATACACTACATGCCCTAACTGGTTTGGCTCAGTGAATGAAGCGTCGGCCAATGGACTCAAGGGTCCCGAGTTCGATTCCGGTCAAGGGCATGTGCCTTGGCTGTGGGCACATCCCCAGTAGGGAGTGTGCAGGAGGCAGCTGATGTCTCTCTCATCAATGTTTCTAACTCTCTATCCCTATCTCTTCCTCTCTATAAAAAAATCAAATATACATTTTTTTAAAAAAAGAAATACACCACATCTAGAAATGATTAAAATCTTTTACAAATAATTGGAGGGGGAATGAGTATATGTCCTTGTGTTTTGTCGAAGGTGCTTTAGACTCTGCTTAATTGTGATTTTAGGTTCTGTAAGTGCCAGAACATAAATTTGAAATAAATATGCTAAGGTTAAGTACTTTCAGACACATCTGTTAAGATGAACAATAAAGTTAGTATTAAGGTACTTTAGAACTAAGCAAAGTGATTTGACAAGTTAATTGAAGGGGTTAATTCTGAAGTACCTATGATAAACGACTAGCTGGTATATCTTTGAAATATGCTTCCTGATTTTTAACCAAATTCTGTATAGTGTTACTCATCCAAATCTTACTAGCAATTTTGTTGATTAACATTACTGTTGCATAGTCTACTAGCTATTTTTATAAAGTTAGGAATATTAAGAAGGTGTCTACTGGGATTCTAAATATGGGTAAGCAAAACCTCTTTCTTTTTTGGCCCTCACATGAGGATATTTATCCATTCATTTATTTTTAGAGACAGTGAAAGGAAGGGGAGAAATGGGGAAACATCGATATGAGAGAGGCAAGTTAATTGGTTGCCTCCCACATGTAATGATGGTATTAAGCCTGCAAACAAGATACAAGCCCTTGACTAGAATAAAACCCAGGACCCTTCAGTCTGAGTGCCAACACACTATCCACTGAGCTAGGCTCTATTGCTTTTTACAGAATGGGAGGGAGAGAGACATCTCAACTGGTTGCCCCCTGCATGTGCCCTTGACCAGGAATCGAACTCACCCTTGAGTGTGTGGACCACCATCCTAACTATTGTGCAACTCAGCCAGGGTGATAAGCAGAGCTTTATTTCGTTTTCTTCGTGTCTTTTTCATAACGGTGACGGAGGAAATCCTTCACTAATCTTTATTAGTTGTAGTACAGGGACATCTGAAAAATTCATCACTACCAAGATTTGATAGGATGTCAACCACAAGATGCTAACTTTCACTAGTTGAAAAGATCAGAACACTGCAGGTATATACATTTTCAGTTGGAGATGCATGTGTGTGTATATCATTTGAACTGATTCACTTTGAGCAAAATCGGGAGGTGTTAAAGGACTAGAGGCCTGGCCCATGAAATTTGTGCATGGATTGGGCCCCTAGGCCTGGTTGGGGATCAGAGCCGGTCTGTGGGGCAGGGGCCCTGCTGGCACCTGCCTTGGCTGGCCTGGGAACAGCTCCTGCATTGAGTATCTGCCTCTTGGTGGTCAGTGTGTGTCATAGCAACTGGTTCTACCAGTCCTGCTGCTCAATTTTCACATTAGGCTTTTATTACAGAAGATTCCTCCTCAGACTTTCCAAGCTAATAGAACTGCCATTTACTGTGGTCTCAACTTTTTGAGCAAAAGCATGCAACTTTAATATTGTCATTCGAAAGTGTTATTAGCCATAAAAATATGGGCTGTTCTTTTAGGATTGATTGGGATTTTATATATTTTTGACTTGAAATAGGCTGGATGAGTAATTTCAAGAAGTTTTGATTGAGTAAGAATAAAAATTCATATTTAACTTCTCTATAAACGAAAGAATACAATGATGTTTGGGGGATTACAGGATAAAGCTGAACATTCTGAAGACTTAATTCATATTACTTTAAATAGCATTTTAATCTCTGGTTTTACTCTATTAGCACTTATTTCAGAGGTATACCACTTGGGAAGGCATATCATAATCTCAGGGTGTGGAACTGAGGTACAGTTTGAAAATAGGTCCAAGACTTTTCATTACTACAGTAGTTACCTTATCTGCAGTTTTGCTTTCCACATTTTGTTACCACCATCTAAGAATATTAAGTGGAAAATTCCAGAAAGAAACAATTACTAAGTTTTAAATTGTGCACCATTCTAAGTACTGCTGTCCTTCTCTGTCGCACCTGGGATATGAACCATCCCATTGTCCAGTGTATCCAGACAGTGTACACTTCCTGTCTATTATATTTAATAGTTATCTCAGTTATTGGATCAACTGTCATGGTATTTCAGTGCTGTGTTCAAGTAACTTATTTTACTTAATGATGACCCCAAAGCTCAAGAGTTGTGGTTCTGAGAATTCCTTTAAGTGAAAAGGTGAAAGTTCTGTTTAATAAGGAAAGAAAAAGTTGTATGCAGAGCTTGTGTGAAATTGTGAAGGAAAAAAGATTCCAGCCCTAGCTGGTTTGGCTTAATGGATAGAGCACTGGCCGTTGGATTAGAGGATCCTGGGTTTAATTCTAGTCAGGGGCAGTCTGAGTTCAGTTCTAGTTGCAGGCTCAATATTCCCAGGAGGGAGCTGATCAATAATTCTCATCTTTAATGTTTCTATCTTTCCCTCCCTTTTCTTCTCTGAAGTCAATAAAAATAGATTTAAAAAAAATTAGTTTGATGAGACATTACATTCACATTCACATAACTTGTTACAGTAGATAGTTATAATTCTGCTATTGTATCATTAGTTATTGTTAATCTTTTACCAGGCCTAATTTATACATTAAACTTCATCATAAATACATATGTGTAGAAAAATATACTTAAATTATCAGATTAGGTACTATCCACAGTTTCAGACTCAACGGGGGGGGGGGGGGTCTTGAAATATATACCCCTGAGACAGGGGAACTTCTAGAACTTAGAACTATACTTATCACATTGATGGAGAGAAAAAAGAAAAAGCTTTTTAGAGCATGGCTTTCATAATCTGGAAAAAGTGATACTTTTCAATACTTGTGATGGATATAATTTTTTTAATTGCATTTGGAATAAAATACCTTTTATCTCATTTAAAACATGTTTTTTTCATATATTTTTTAGTTATAATCAATGTAAACGGCTTAGAGCCTATCAAAGCTAATTCTACTCTGGCCTAGGTCTTATTTTTATTTAGTCATTTTAGTTGCTCTTAGCATGATGTTTTAGACACCAGTATATAGACACTAGCAAAAGGGTTAGTTCCCTGTATTTCCTATCCAAAACAAAGAAAAATTGAAATGTCCCTTTCAATTTCTGGTTTTCTGCTGATTTTTTTTTTTTTTAATCCCAAGAAAGGAAGGTTGTCTTGGTGTTGGTGGCAGGTTCAGAGTTGCCAATGATTCACACTTAACCACAGTATTGCCATGGTTGGTTTGGCTTAGTGGATAGAGCATCAGCCTGCAGACTGAAGGGTCAAGGGCACGTGCCCGGGTTGCAGGCTCAATCCTCACTGAGGGGCATGCAGGAGGCAGCCAGTCAATGATTCTCTCTAATCATTGATGTTTCTATCTCTCCCTCTCCTCCCTCTCTGAAATCAATAAGAAATATATTAAAGAAATAAAAGAACCACAGTATTACCTGACTAATACTTGTTTTCTTTTTTATCTGAATTGTCCTTTTTAAATTCTGGATGTAAAATTTGCTCCTTGTTGAAGTGAAATTCTTTTCTTAAGGATACCAAGAGGGCCCTGGGTAGGTGGCTCAGTTGGAGTGTTGTCCCAAATACCAAAGGTTTCAGGTTTAATTCCCAGTCAGGTCACATAACTAAATTGTACGTTCGATCTTGTGTAAGAGAGGCAACTGATGCTTCATGCTCTCTCTCCCTTCTTCTCTCTCTAAAATCAGTATAAATGCATCCTTGGGTGAAGATTAAAATAAAAAGGATACCAAGTGGCAAATTTCTGCCTTTCATAGAAACTATCAAGCACTCTTAACCAGAAAATATACAGGCGTTAATTACTTTTGACAGTTCTAGAAAAGGTATACAACTCTTAGTGTAAGTTAAGAACAATAGTCAATTTATTGAACTCTATTTGTTGCCACAAGAAGGGGAAAAGCATTACATGGAAATGTCAAAGGTTCTCAAATTCATTATTCCATAAATTGCTCGTAAGATCATATTCTGTTCTTTTTTATTTCATGTTACATATTCACATTCTGTGTATTAGCAGAGTCCTACATAAAGTGTAAGAGTACATGCTCAGGTGTACACATACACTTAAGATAAAAGGTATACAATTTTTCAAAAGGTATTTTTACTTCTACTTTCAGCAAAAATGGATGGCCTGAGTAATCAAACTAATCCTTCTAAAGACAAGCAGGATGAGAAAATTTTTTAAATCTCTAGAAAAATGAAAAAACCCTGAAACAAATACAGAATAATATTGAAAATAAACTGTAATTGAAAAATTAAATTTTCCTTAAGTTCTCTTCAAAAACAAAAGAAGGAAAAAAAAGAAAAGGAAGGAAGTGAGGGAAAGGAAAGGAGAAAGGGGAAAGGAAAAGAAGAAAGAAAAGGGAAATTCACCTTGTTAAAATTGTAAGAGGTTAAAACCTAGAAAAACAAGCCTAGTGCTCAAAGCTGGGTTTTGATGGCCTTATGGGACAAGGGACATGGAAGTCAAAATGTAGTTCCAGCCACCCTAGGTGCAGACTCTGATAGCCCAATTGCTCCATCAAAAGGCTTCCAAAGGGCTACATTCTTAAAACGAGATAATCCAGGTTCCTCAACTACGGTGGTTAAGGGAACCTCAATCTCAGAATTTAAGATAGTCCTAGAAAAGAATGGGGCTTCAAATGCTTGGATGAAAATCTTTTCTTCACCCTTGATTTCTAATTGTTTCTACAAAGATTGTTTTCTAACACATGGAAATGTAAAAATCACTTTCCCAAGTTCCTTTACCCCATTGTACGCCTTAAGCGCCTTAGATGCAAAGCAGCGGACCTTCCCCACACGTCAAGCGCATCTATTAAAAAAACACAAACATGTTTTCCCTAAGTGGCAGCCCTGACCAACTTTAAAAACATTTTTTGTGAGAACTTTCAGCTGAAAATATTGAAGAACACCTTAACTGTGATTAATATTTTTATAATATTCATTATAAATTGATTTTTTAATTAAATTTAAAATATGCTGGCTTATGGGGATGGTTTCCGTTTTGGATGTGTGTCAGGTAACTGGGTAATTACTAACAGCACAAATTTGTGATCTCAGCTGTATCAGTTGGAATTCTATATTACACTTTGAGACAGAAGCTAGTGAATCAAATTGATTTAGTGGATTCAATGCTAGGACAGGTGGTAGCCATGGTGGCAGATACTTTTTCAAAGGGGCAGTGGTTGTAGCAGCAAAATCCAGTATCTTGTGTTGGTAATGTCAATATTGAAAGCAGCAGTATTGGTGTATAGCAGGAGCAGCAGCAGTAGAAAGTGTTTTTATGGAGCCAGTTCTGTGATTTTTAGAAATAGTTTCTGGATGAGAGTTCCCAAGAGTGGCTTTCCAACTTTCTTGGAGAGTTGAGTTACTAAAATCATTATTAAATTAACTTTTAGCTCAGAAAAAAACACACAAAATACCTAAGAGTATGGAATAGATATATAGACAGAGTAATCATAAGCACTTCAAGAATAGCAGAACGAGGACACCCAAAATTTCACTTCTTTACTAAAATCAATGAGAATAGTGACAAAAATTGTCAAAGTCAATTTTTTAAAAAATATATTTTGTTTTTTTTTACAGAGAGGAAGGGAGAGGGGTAGAGAGCTATAGAAACATCTATGTGAGAGAAACATCGATCAGCTGCCTCCTGCACACCCCCCACTGGGGATGTGTCCGCAACCAAGGTACATGCCCTTGACTGGAATCCAACCCGGGACCCTTGAGTCCGCAGGCCGACGCTCTATCCACTGAGCCAAACCGGCCAGGGCTCAAAGTCAATTTTTTCAGAACTCTATAAAATAAAGTCTTGCAACAATCCAAAAAGCATTTTTTTTTTAAGTGACAACCTCATAACAGTGAGCTTTGTGACACTGTAACTTTCCCATAGGGGAATACAATAAACTATTGTATACCAACAAATTAGATAACCAAGGTGAAATAGGCAAAGTCCTAGAAAGATAAAAACTACTGAAACTATCTCAATAAGAAGTAAAACAACTGAACAAATACAGAGATTAATTTAGAAAAAACTCCATAAAGAAAAATCCAGGCTAGATGCTTCACTGGTGAATTTTACCAAAACATTTAAAATTAACACCAATCCGCCCTAACGGGTTTGGCTCAGTGGATAGAGCATCGGCCTGTGGACTGAAAGGTCCCAGGCTCGATTCCGGCCAAGGGCACGTACCTTGGTTGCGGGCACATCCCCAGTGGGGAGTGTGCAGGAGGCAGCTGATCAATGTTTCTCTCTCATCGATGTTTCTAACTCTCTCTCTCTCCCCCTTCCTGTCTGTAAAAAAACAATAAAATATATTAAAAATAAGAAAAAAAAGAAAATACAATTTTTTAAAAAAATAAATAAATAAATAAATAAATAAAATTAACACCAATCCTTCACAAACTTTTCCAAAAAACAAAAGAGAAGGGAACAGTTCTCAACTCATTCTATGAGGCCAGTATTACCATTATCAAAATCTGACAGGTAAAACAAGAAAACTGCAGACCAATAGTCATATGAATATATACACACAAATACCTTGTTTTTCAAATTTTATTTGAGAGAGGGGGGATATCAGAGTGAGAGAAAAACATTGATTTGTTGTTCCATTTATGTAATACATTCATTGGTTGATTCTTGTAGGTGCCCTGACCAGGGATTGAACCTATGACCTTGGCCTATTGGGATGACACTCTAACCAACTGTGCTACCAGATTAGGCCACACAAATACATAAAAAAAGAAAAAGAAAAACCCAGGAAACAGAATCCAGCAACATATAAAAAGGACTATACACTATGACTAAGTGGAATTTATCCCAGGAATGCAAGGTTGGTTTTAATATCTAATAATCACAATGTGACATACAATATATTAATATACTAAAGAACAAAAACTACATAACCTGAATAGATACAGAAAAACTACTTGACAAAATCCAACACCTTTTCAGGATTTAGAAACCTCACAAAAACATTCAACAAACTAGGATTAAAAATTAATTTGGACTAAATTGTGCCCTCTCCAATTGATATGTTAAAGCCCTAACCCCAGTGTGACTTATTTGGAACTAGGGCTTTTAAGGAGGTAATTAAGGTTACATAAAATAATAGGGTAAGACCTTAATCTAATAGAACTGGTGTCCTTATAAGAAAAAAGACATCAGAGATCAATCTCTACCTACATACACATACCAAGTAAAAGTTCATGTCAGGACACAGCAAGAAGGAGGCCATTAGTCAAAAAAGAGGCCCAGTATCTAATCCTGCTGGCACTTTGATCTTGGCCTTCTGGCTTCCAGAACTGTGAAAAAATAAATGTCTCTTATTTAAACCACCCAGTTTTCAGTATTTGGCTATGGCAGCCTGACAAAATAATGTAGAAGGGAAATTCCTTAACCTGATAAAAACTGTTTAAAAAACCATACAACCAATATCATACTTAATGATGAGAGATTAAATGCTTTGCTCCTAAGATGAGGAAGTAGACAAGGATATCAAACTCTTGTAATTTATGTTCAACATAGTACTGAAGATTCTAGCCAGGCCCATTAGGCAAGAAAGAGAAATGAAAGATATCTAGATTAAAAAGGAATAAGTACAAAACTATCACTATTTAGATGACATGATATTGTATATAGAAAATGGTAAAGAATCCACAAAAACATTAGAATAATTGAGTTCAGCAAGGCTGCAGGGGATAAGATAAAAATACAAAAATCAATTTTATTTCTATACACTAGCAATGAACAATCCAAAAATGAAGTGAAGAAAATTCTTTTTACAATAGCCTCAAAAAGAATTAATTACTGCCCTAACTGGTCTGGCTCAGTGGATAGAGCGTCGGCCTGCGGACTGAAAGGTCCCAGGTTCGATTCTGGTCAAGGGCATGTACCTTGGTTGTGGGCACATCCCCAGTAGGGGATATGCATGAGGCAGCTGATCGATGTTTCTCTCTCATCGATGTTTCTAACTCTCTATCCCTCTCCCTTCCTCTCTGTAAAAAATCAATAAAGTGTATTAAAAAAAAAAAGAATTAATTACTTAGGAATTTAGCAAAAGTAAATGTAAGACTTTAAAAATAGTTAACTATAGCCCTAACTGGTTTGGCTTAGTAGACAGTCGGCCTGTGGACTCAAGAGTCCCAGGTTCGATTCCGGTCAAGGGTATACCTTGGTTGTGGGCACATCCCCAGTGGGAAGTGTGCGGGAGGCAGCTGATCGATGTTTCTCTCTCATCAATGTTTCTAACTCTCTATCCCTCTCCCTTCCTCTCTGTAAAAAATCAATAAAATATATATATACATATATGTGTGTGTGTGTGTGTGTGTATATATATATATATATATATATATAAATAAAAATAGTTGACTATAAAATATGGTTGAAAGAAAACCTAAGTAAGTGGAAATATAGCTCATGTTCATGGGTTGGGCCTAATATTGTGAAAATGGCAACAGTCCCTAAGGTGATCTGCAGATTGAATATTATCACTATCAAACCCTCAGCTAGATACTGCTGATATTGACAAGCTGACCTTGAAATT
The DNA here is from genome assembly GCA_004026665.1 of Murina feae. NCBI lineage: Eukaryota > Metazoa > Chordata > Mammalia > Chiroptera > Vespertilionidae > Murina > Murina feae. The sequence continues at coordinate 25,061 of PVJC01022846.1, forward strand.
ATTATGGAAATATGTAAATTACAGCATAGGGAATAGTCAATGTCATAACAACTATGTATGGGGCCAATTGGGTACTGAAAACGGGAGACCATTCTGTAAAGTACATAATTTTCTGACCAGAATGTTGTACATCTGAAAATAATACAGAATAATATTGAATGTAAAGATATAAATAAAAAATAAACATTTTTAAAATTAATTTGAGAAATATAACAGACCTAGAATAACCAACCTTAGGGGAAAAAAGAACAACTAAAGTTGGAAGACAGTAATCAAGATAGCATTTTACTGGCATAAAGATAGATATATAGATCAATAGAATAGAGTTGAGGGACCATAAGTAAATCATTACATTTAACATCAATTGAATTTTGATAAAGTTGCCAACACAGTTCAATGGAAGAAGAATAGTATTTCCAACAGTGTTGGAACAATGTGATAGCCACATGCAAAAAAATAAAGTTGGACACCTACCTCATAACATATACAAAAATTATCTGCAAATAGATGAAAGATCTAAATGTAATAGCTCAAAGTATAAAATCCTTAGAATAAACGTTGAAGCATAGGAGTAACTGTGAGCTTGAATTAGGCCTAACGCTTTCCAAAAGCACAAGTGCAAAAGAAAAAATACTGATAAACGGGATTTCATCAAAATTAAAGATGCTTATGCTTCAAAAAGACACCATCAAGTGATTAAAAAGACACCCACAGAAGGGGAGAAAATAGTGCAAAACAGACCAGCCAGTGTGGCTTGATGGATGAGCATCAACCCATGAACCAAGAGATCACAGTTCGATTCCTGGCCAGGGCACATATGCCTAGGTTATGGGCTCAATCCCCAATGTGGGGCATGCAGGAGGCAGCCAATCAATTACTTTTCTCTATCACTGATGTTTATATCTCTTCCTCTCCCTTCCTCTCTGAAAGCAGTCAAAAAATATGTTGCAAAACATAAATCTGATTAAGACTTGTAACTAGCATTATATATAAGTAATATATATGTGTAATTTTTCTTAAAATGCAGAAAAGGACAACCCAATTTTAAAATAGGCAAAGAATCCTAATAGATATTTCTCCAAAAAAGATAAATTACCAAAAAGTACACAAAGATGCTGACCATTAGTCATTAGGGAAATGCAAATATCAAAACCACAATGAAATACTGCTTCACAAGCACTAACCTAACTAAATCACAAAGACAGTAAGTTTTAATGAGGATATGGAGAAAACAGAACCTTCATATATTGCTGATTGGAATGTCAAATGGTAGAACAACTTTGGAAAACAATGTGATATTTCCTCAAAAATTTAAATATAGAGTTTAAGTTACCATATGACCCAGCAATTTCAGCCTTAGGTATGTATCATGAAACATGAAAAGGTATTCACATAAAAATTTATACATAAATGTTCATAGTAACATTATTTATAATACCCAAAAAAGAGGAAATAATCCAAATGTTCAGTAACTGATGAATAGATAAGTGAAATGTGATATATCTGCACAATACCATCTGGCCATAAAAAGTGATACAGTAATGATACTACAACTTGAAAACATCATGCTATGTGAAAGTAGCTACTAGTAGATGCATTCCATATATATGAAATGTCCAAAATATGTAACCCTATACAGACAGAAAGTAGATTAATAGTTGCCCAGGAGCTAAGAAAAGATGAAGTAGAGAATGACTGCTAATGTGTACAGGATTCCTTTATTGGGTGAAGAAAAGGTTCTAAAGTGGTGGTGTTTGCACAACTTTGTGAACATGCTACAAACCATTAAATTGTACATTAAAAAATATAAATTTTATGTTACGTGAATTGTATCTCTTTAAAAGTGTGAGTTAA
>PVJC01022847.1:0-26925 GCA_004026665.1 Murina feae
AATTAGGGAACTTTCAAATTTCTTTTTTATTTACTTTGTATTTGGGTATCACTTACTACTATGAAAAGCACAGAACTTAACTGTACAGTTCAATATAGTTTTATATGTTCATCTATATGTATACATAGAAATAGAAATGTGTGTAATTGGCACACACAGGTCAAGAAATGTAAATTTCCAGTCCCCAAAAGGTTTCCTCCTGCTTATTCCCAATAACCCCCCCCCCAAAAAAAGCCCAAATATAACCATTATTTTGTATTTATAACCATAGGTTAGTTTTGCCTATAGTTGAACTTCATATAAATAACACCTTTGATTCTGGCTTATTTTCCAATGTTAAGTCTATGGGATTCATCCCTGTGGCATGTAGCAGTTCTTCATCCTATGTGAGATCACACTGTGTAACTGTATAACAAACTTTTGACCAATTTGAATGTTGATGGACATTTGGGTTGTTTATAGTTTTTAGTTAATATAAGTAAAGCTGTTGTGAACATTCTTACACATGTTTTTTTGATGGACATGACACTTAGTTTTTGGGATGCATATCCATGAGTGGAATTGCTACATCATAGGATATATATATATATTTAGTATTAGAAGATTTAGTAGCTTTAGTTTTCCAAAATTATTGTATTAATTGCTTTTCTACCAGCAGTGTTGGAGACTTTCAGTTACTCCGTAGTCATTAATTTTAGCCATTCTAAGGAATATGTAGTGGTATCTCACAGTGGCTTTAACTTGCATTTTCCAGCGGACCCAGTCAACCAGGGACTTTATTTTGTTTTATTATACATTTTCAAACTACTACCCTTGAGATCTTGATTCATTGAGTCTTCTGAGATGGAGCCCAGGCGCCTAGATTTCTAAAATACCCCACAAGTGATTCTGATGTCAGGACACATCTGGGAAAAGAATTAGGCATTTATCACCACTTCCTAAAGGTTTAGTTTCAATGTCTCCAAGAAAGTTTTCACAGTCTGTGAAGGAGATGGTCATGACAAATAAGATTAAAAAATTTCTGCTTCAAACACATTAAATAGATTGGGCTTTGATTAGAGGTCTTCAATGTTTGACTAAATAAACTGAAGAAACTGCAGGGATGCTTCACTGGAAATTGCAACTACTGCTGTTTCTTGTTTGTATCCATTTGTGAGATTTACATTTATAAAATGTTATTTCATTAAAAAATGGTCTATTCAGAAGTGAGATTATTTTAGCGTTAATGATAATGCATACTCTTTGTGGGCTCTTATTTGCTAAGTTATTTAGACATAGATCTATTCAAAATGCTTCTCTTTACAGGAAAAAAATTTTTCAACAGATAAGTCAGTAATCAATAGAAACCGAGTAACCTTGACCTATTTACATTTAATTGTGAGCATCAAGATAACGCTTTTGCAATAGAAACCCAGAGCATATTCTATTAGCAAATGTCACCCATCTTTAGAGAAAAGGATCTCTCCTCTGGTCCAACAGGGACATGAGCAGCACCACAGTTTTATTACCACATGCTCAGGTACAGCATGTTAGTGTCACAAAATTCACAGGCCTATGACATCAACTTTGAAATATTCTTCTTACCAGTAAGAAAGAGTAGAGTTGCTTCTCTGGGTTTCAGCTTTTGAGCCATTTGATTAGAAAAACATATATATTCTTTTGAATATTTAGAGGCATTATCAGGGCAACCCAACTTCTGTGTTGGCATTAGAGTTTCAAATAGAATAATTTATTATTTGCGGTTCTCCTCACATACGAATCTACTTCTCTCCACTGAAAGCTGTTTAAGACTTTCCTTAGCAGTGTTCATTCATTTTCTAAGTAAAATTCTATTAGGAGTTTGCTCCAACAGGTTATTAGCCCTTTAATGAATGCTAATTATACTCTTCCTGCCTTCTAAATTAAGAAATAACTCAGAAAATAATTTTACACTCATAAGCAAACCCTAAACTGATATTTGGTTCTCAGAAACTTGATCCCAACATAACTTGGAAAGAGCAGTAAGTTAGAAACCTAGGAGAGCAAAAAGCAGCAAGCATGGTCTATCCAACTACGTGTGGAGTCGACTGGGGGCAAATGGCATGTTTTTATAAGACAGAAGTTTCTGTCTTAGGTCAGTTGATTACCTTTGGCCAGAAATTTTATTTAGAGAATATTAAGACAATGTAGTGCTCACATTAAAATATGAAGAGCTGAGTAAATAGTCAGATTAACATGGTTAACATAATCCTGAAGACTAAACTTTGAAAATAGTGCATTTTCTGAGCCAAAGTGGTAGGGCAGTGTCCCTTTCCTTTTAAAGAACGTTGCACATCATGTCATTTGGGATGGTCGGGCTTGCTTTTTATGGCTACTGGAAGGTCTTCTCTTTCATGAGCTTGCTAATGAACCTAATGGGAGTTTCTTTCTAGTTCCTGGCCCTTAGTTAAGTGCTTAATAAATTACTTCTTTACTTGCTGACATCTTCTGCATGAAAATCCTACAGAAATCCAATAAATGGCAACTGAGATGATGAGTTGAGGGAAGAGGTGATGCCTTAAAGAAAAGCTCTTTCCCTGAATGTGAATCCCCGGTTAGAATTAGTTCTTCCTAGTCGGCTGAGAAGTAGAAAGATGAACAGCAGAGTAAAGATGAGGTCAAGAGCTGACCTTGGTACCCGTAGTCGCCACGTAATAACATGGGCCCCCTGGGAAGGTTGGCTTGGCTTAGGAAGCACTTTATCATCCTGGAAAAAAAATCTGCCTTTTGTGCTAAAGATGGCGGAATATGGTAGATCATCTTCCTTCCCAGGAGCCTCAAAACTCAAGACTGTTCAAGGCAAGGGTAACCACGGCTCTTTTACAGCCTCTGGAACAGAGGTCCCTGCTCTTCAGATCTCTTTAATATGAAACAATTATCCTCTGTACAAATGTTGTCATTTAGGTCATATTTGTTTTAACTGACAGGATCATGGTTTAGCCTATTTCCATATATTTAAACAACTCACCTCCAAACTTTCAAGTGGCTTTGCTTCAGAAAAAAATTCTTAACATGGGGTAGAGAATGACAGCCCTGCTTTGGTGTCGCAGATCCCGTGAAGCCCCCTGGGAGCTCCTTACAAGTGGATTTACCGTCAGCTGTCATTACAACACCACCGTCCGCCCAGGTGGACTCGTCCTCTGCTGCCCAGCCTCCTCCATATCAGCTCATTAACCTGCCACCACATCTGGAGACTCCTGGCATCCAGGAGGATCCTCAAGACTACCTCTTGCTAATCAACTGTCAAAGCAAGAAGCCTGAACCCACCAGGTAAACCACATATGCCTGTGTGTGTGTGTGTGTGTGTGTGCGTGCGCACGTGCACGTGCACTTACTTAGGAATTTTACCTGTAAACTTTTTTAAGTTTTAAAAGAAACCATCCGTATAGGTTTCTATTTGATGCATATATTTCATGTTTATGTTTCTCCATTAATGATCTCTGTGATTGATGAGGTTTTGTCGAAGAAACGCATTCTCTAGCATCTTTGGCAAGGAACGCTTCTACCGGCAGCACTTTGGGAAACCTGTCGTCCGTTTCATAGTCTTTGTCACAGACTCACAGTATTACTTGCGTAACAGACTTCACTGATTTACAAATGGTGATCTTGCTCCATTTCTTATGATTGTAAACCAGCCGAGGGTCATCTTTTGTTTCTGAAGAAGGAGAGGAATACCTACTACTAGAAGATTTTGAAAGCAAAACGATTCCATTGCAGTGAGTGTGTTGTGGTTGCTTTGAATCTGTGTGAGAAATCGTACAGGTAAAATCCCAATATAGCAAAACCTATGGAAAATACAAATTGAGCTTTTGTGAAATTGGATGAAATCAAATACATGGCTAAAAGCTGTGAAAGGTGGATTTTCCTACCTAGCAATGAAGTGGAGCTTACCCAAGCCTTCACTTTACAAATTTTAAGTAGAAAGAAGTATGTGGATTTCAGTGCTTGACCAGAGGTATCATAAAGACTTTCCCAAATCCTGCTTTTCCTTTCATCTCCATCCCTGCTCCAAGTCCCCTCTCTTCTAAGCTGTAAGATATTTTAATTTGATATTAAGTAATTGAAAGGCTTGAGGTCATGGTAAGTGTTGGAGCTGAAAAATAATGATCAGGAGGCCTGACAATGCCATTAACACTGTGACAACTAATGATATTTGGTATATTTATTATCTGAATTTGTAGGATAAATGTGGGCATGAATTGCATAGTAGATGTGAAAGATTTTTAAACAGGATTATTGGATTCTAAGCATTATTTTTTACTAGAGGCCCGGTGCACAAAATCTGTGTACGGGGTGGGGGTGGGGGTGGGAGTGGTGTCCCTCAGCCCAACCTGCACCCTTTCCAATCTGGGACATCCCTTTCACAATCCAGGACTGCTGGCTCCCAACCTTTTGCCTGCCGATTGCCCCTAACCACTCCCCTGCCAGCCTGATCAATGCCTAACTGCTCCTGTGCCGGCCTCATTGCTCCTAACTGCCCTCCCCCTGCCAGGATGGTCCCCCCCCCAACAGCTTCCCTCCCCTGCAGGTCTGGGTCCCCCCCAACTGCCCTCCTCTGCCAGCCTGGTCCCCCTCAATTGTCCACCCTGGCCAGCCTGGCCCCCTCCAACTGTCCTCCCCTGCAGGCCTGGATCCCCCCAAATGTCCTCCCCTGTAGGCCTGGGTGCCCCCTAACTGCCCTCCTCTGCCAGCCTGGCCCCCTCCAACTGCCCTCCCCTGCAGACCTGGGTCCCTCCCAACTGCCCTCCCTTGATGGCCATATTGTGGCAGCCATATTTTACCACATGGGGGCAGCCATCTTGTGATGGTCAATTTGCATATTACTCTTTTATGAGATAGTATAACAGAGATTTTTTTCATGTAGAAAGTGACTGTTACTGGGCTAGAAATACACAAAGCACTTGTTCAAAAAATTTTATATAGAATTTTTAAGATCCACAAATTCATTTCTGTGATCTATTCCCTAAGATAATGGAATCAAACCCTCTAAAGATGCATTTCTATGTATTTGTTACAATGGGATTTTACCTGTAAGAGAAAATAAAATAATTTATAAATCAACACTAGTTAATAATACCAAATCTAACTTGATTTTTGTTTGTTTGCTGTGAGTATTTAAAATTATACACTCGCAACTTTGTTACCTATGCTACTAACTAAGATTTTATTTTATGGAGAGTCACAATTATTTTTCAGTATCAACTTTTAAAAAACGCCAACAGTTAAGTGACAGTTTACTGTTGTGGTCATAATTATGCTCAAATATATTTTGCATCTACTGTTTTGCAAAAATGACACTTAACAAATATTTATGATGTGCCCATGATTTTGTTAGATGCTCTGAAGGTACAAACTAGTTATATAGGTTACAGCCCCCTCAGATACAGTCACCTTCACAGTTTATAAGTAAACCTGTGAAAAAGTCAAATCATGTAAACATTTAAGCATTTAATGATGGAGGCAAGATAGGAGAATTGCAAACCCTTGTTCAGACTGCAAGTCTCAGCTCAGACACGTGTAGGAAACATTTCCCCAAACTCCACAGCTGGATTAAATGCCTCTGTGGGTCTTTATAGCATCCTGGTTGTACCTTCATATCTCTGTTTTATCATAGAACTGGAAATAGGTTGATATTTGTATTCACTCTCCACTAAACTATAAGCTAGTCAAAAGTAGGAAGTTTATTGCTCATCGTGCTTCTGGCATCTTATAACTTAACGTGTTTGAATTTTCTGACAGTGCACATTTTTAGAATATGTGTAAATATGTTGGAAATTCCTACCCAGGGAGGAGTAGAATTTGAACTACACCTGGTTGGTAAGAGAAAGGGAGGCTATCATTAGTAATTTGCATAAAATGCTTGAGGGATAGGACAGGTGAAAATGAGAGTGCTTGGTTGAAGAAAAGGAGGAGAAGAGCCTGCTTGGAGTAAAGGCTTTGGTTTGCAGAATAGTAGGACATGAAATAAGACATAAAAGGTGGAGCCAGGTTATTAGTAAGCCTCAATGCTGAGGGGAGTAGTTTGTGTGCTTTTTGTAGTTCCCATACCCATAGAGATCTTAAACAGGATTTTCTCTGAGTGTGTAAGTGATGTGAAAACCATGTTTTTTAAAAAAATATGTTTTTAAACCTCACCTGAGGTTATTTTTCCATTGACTTTTAGAGAGAGTGGAAGAAAGAGGGCAAGACATAGAGTAATATTGCATTATGAGAGAAACACATTGATTGGTTGCCTCCTGCACGTGCTCCAACCAGGGCCCACACCGGGGAGGAGCCTGCAATCGAGGTACATGCCCTTGACCAGAATCAAACCCAGGATCCTTCAGTCTACAGGCCAATGCTCTTTCTGTCTAGGGCTGAAAATATTGATCTTACCACAGCATAGCAGTATGATCCCATGTGTAGATTGGAAGAAAAAGAACCTAGAGTACAGAAATTTACTTATGAGGGTTCAGTTGTATAGAACTTAGCAGAGACCTGAACTTGGGTTGGTGACAGTGGGAATAGGGCAAGGGATGGACACTTGGTTAGGAAGAAAGACTTCGTGACTGAGAGTTGGTGATGATCAAAGAGAATGAATCAAAGCTGATTGGGTTTTGAGCCTAGAGAACCTGAATGAGGACATTTCTTTTAAGGGTAAATCGGAAAGGGCTGTCAAAGTTGGGTTTTGTTTGATACACATAAGCTACTGGAATAACAACTAGAAATATGAACAGTTGGAAAATATGGGACTCGTAGATGGGAGTTGTCAGCATTGGCTGGAAGGTGACGGTAGGAGACAGGAGGACTCTTTCATGGTGTGTGTGCTTATGAACGAGAGGATTGAATGCTGTTGGCCATTCCTAGGCAGAGAGGCAGGAAGAAGGAACCTGTCAGTGAACAAAGGGATGATCAGTGAGGGACAAGGAAAATTAGTATATCCCAACACGGGTTCTTTATGACAGCAGAGAAGAATGCCAAAACATAAATGGAGTACATAGAGCCAGGTGTTACTAAAATAGCAAGGAAGAAAAGCCCTTAAAAATCGCTGAAAAGTTCATTTTTAAAATTATTAAGTTTAAGTTCCTACAGGACTTTGGACAGCATGCCTGGGTAGCTGACGGATCCTGTTTAACATTATGGAGTGTGTTGGTATCCAGATCGTAGCTTCATTTTGCCTTCTACCCAAATTTTGTGATAACAACAAAATGCAGAGGCTGAAAATGTACACAACGCATAAAATATACTCTAATGAGATTCCTCAAGGTTAATTAGTTTGGAATTGGCTCACTCTGTGACTTGTGTTTTGACCCTCTTTCCAGTATTGGCTAAATGCTTGTTAAAGAAAATTGGTGGAAAGGAGGATATATCAAGCCATTCAAGTTGCCCCCTCCTTATAGATCACACTGAATTTATTCAATACCAGGTAATCATTAGACTTTCAGTGGGACAGGACAACAGATTTGCCACAGGTAGCCTGAAGAGCAGTGGGATCACCCTGATACGTAGTGTTGGCACCACATTTTTGCATGCTTCTCAGAGGAAATGCTTTACCTTGTGTCTGTGCCTTAATCATTCACCTTTCTAATTCCAGTACTTCAGGGATTGTGGTTTTATGTGTGGATTTAATAGGTGGAGTTGGGGATGTGGGCAGGTCCAGGACAGAAATTAGGAAGAACGCTTTTGGTTTTGTGGTGGCGGTTTTGTTGTCTGGTGTATAATCATAAAAATGAGCAGCATTCGTGCTTTCAATCTCATGGATCACACCAAAAAAAAAAAAATCTAATGGAAAAAGCCATGAATTTTGATTGCTAAGCTATAAATATATGTATTAAAAAGCAGTCTTATGTCCTCACCATGTTTTATTTTCTGTCATTAATAATTTTTTATTTAGAACACATGTTGATTCGGCAAAATCCACCTCTTCTGAAACAGACTGCAATGATAACGTCCCTGCTCATAAAAACCCTGCTTCCTCCCAGAGCAAACACGGCGTGAATGGCTTCTTCCAGCAGCAAATCATGTATGACTCCCCGCCACCTCGAGCCGTGTCTGTTTCTGTAGACTCCAGCCTCTACAACCTGCCCAGGAGTTATTCCCAGGACGTTCTACCGAAGGCGTCTCCATCGAGTACCGAAGCCGATGGGGAGCTCTATGTGTTTAACACCCCCTCTGGGACCTCGACTATAGAGACGCAAATGAGGCATGTGTCTGTTAGCTATGACATCCCTCCGACGCCTGGTAATACTTACCAGATTCCACGAACATTTCCAGAAGGAACCTTGGGACAGACGTCAAAGCTGGACACTATTCCAGACATCCCTCCCCCGCGGCCACCAAAACCACACGCGGCTCACGACCGATCTCCCGTGGAAACGGGCAGCATCACACGCACGGCCTCGGACACGGACAGCAGCTACTGTGTTCCTGCCGCAGGGGTGCCGCCCTCGCGCAGCAACACCATCTCCACAGTGGATTTGAACAAACTGCGGAAAGGTCAGCGTTCCTCGGCTTCTTCTCTGTTAGAGGTTCATGATGGAAAATGTTGTTCTGAATATCTGTTCTTTTTTTAAAAAAAAAAATACATTCTCACTGATTTCAGAGAGGAAGGGAGAGGGGAGAGAGAAACGTCAATGATGACAGAGAATCCTTGATGGGCTGCCTCCTCCATTCCCCACACTGGGGATAGAGCCTGCAACCACCGGCATGTGCCCTGAATAGGAATTGACCACGTGACCTCCTGGTTCATAAGTCGATGCTCAACCACTGAGCCACGCCTGCCAGGGCTGACTATTTGTTCTGTTAAGCATAATAGGATACCAAATGATAGTCCTTTGTTTCTTCAATTCTGTAGTTACCCACTCATGTAGCAAAGATGCCAGGGTCTCAGTAGCTTCAGGAGGGGGCGGGGGAGGGAGGGAGGGAAAGAGAGAGTGAGGTGCATGCGTGTGTGTTCTGCCAGAAGAGACAAAGAGTTGGAGTTTTTCATCCCTGAAGAAGTATAGCCTTAGCAATTCTTCCCTGCCTCAGGACGTCTGCCCCCCTCTCTCCCTCTTTCTGTATATCATGGGGGGATAGACCCTGATGGGGCAGAGGAGCAGGAAATGGGCCAGCCAGCCAGCTTCCCAGACTCATACCCTTTCCTGTATTTGTGCCCTGAGGGCCACTTCTGTGTGTCACATCTGGTGGGCTCCGTTTCCTTCCTTGCTTGATAAGCAGTGTTTACGTTGTGTCTAGCAGGTGATCATCAGTCCCAATCAAGCCACTCTGATTTTTGTTTGCTGTTTTTTATTTTTAAAGCTCTGAATCTTCTCTCTCCTTATTCCTCGTCACTGCACTTATTCCTGCTGTCTCCTCGAGCCTTCCAGGAGTTACAGACCTTGAGAGGAGAAAAATTGAGTCTGGGTTATACTCTGAGATTCTTAATATCCTGAAAATAGAAAGTCAAAGTGTAAAGTTCTCACACCCTAAAAACTATGGTGGAGTTATCCAGCTGTCTTAAAGAAGATAAAGATTTAATGCATCTAATTCCCTTGAAGTTTTGTGTAATCTGGGTGTAAGTTAGTGAGATATAATTGAGGCCCAAGGTGGTGCAAAAGGTAAGAAAACAGAACTACATCTTTCTCCATTTTTAGATAACCCACCATGACCCCAGTCTCCAGTTACTCACTGTCATAATTAAATACTGGTTCTGATTAGCATATGACTGAGTGCCTGCATTTTCTAATGTGCCAATTCAAGATACTATTCTGTGAGCATCCTTTTTAAGGTCTTTGTGCATATGTATCTGCATGTGTGTGTGTTTAAAGAGAGAAAGAATAGGTCATTCCTGATTACCATGAGAACTGGCAAATGTGGGAAGAAATGTTTATAGTTTGTTCTTTATTTTAGATGCTAGTTCTCAAGACTGCTATGATATTCCACGAACATTTCCAAGTGATAGATCGAGTTCCCTTGAAGGCTTCCATAACCACTTTGTAAGTATAACCGACCCTGGCATGATCCAGTGTATATTTCATTGTCAAAAAACTTGATACTTTGTTCCCTGAGATCATGAAATAAAAGCCCCTTCAGATCCGTATGAATAGGTGTGACGTACAATTATGTTTTCCTGTTTGACGGCAGTTTTTGTTTATTAAAAGAAATGTATGTGTGTTTTAGAAAATCAAAAATGTATTGACAGTGGGAAGTGTATCAAATGAAGAGCTGGATGAGAATTACGTGCCGATGAATCCCAACTCTCCGCCGAGACAGCATTCCAGCAGTTTTACAGAACCCATTCAGGAAGCAAATTATGTGCCCATGACCCCAGGGACATTTGATTTCTCTTCATTTGGAATGCAAGTTCCTCCTCCTGCTCATATGGGCTTCAGGTCCAGCCCAAAGACCCCTCCCAGAAGGCCTGTCCCTGTTGCAGACTGTGAACCACCCCCCGTGGATAGGAACCTCAAGCCGGACAGAAAAGGTAAGCAGAGCAGGGCATAGGAGAAGGGTCTAGCTCTGCCTTGAACTGTCATTAAATCCAGAACAGGACTGGGACCAGAAATTCTGAAGTATTTCCTATTACCTTAGTTATTAACTTGTTTAAGCGATATTGCTGTTATGGATTAATAATTATTATATGTTGATGCCTATAGTGATTTTTAAATCTCCTGTCGCGACAGCAGAGGTTACAAACTAAAGCACTCCAAAGGATTGGCAGGGGAGAGGAGGAGAGAATTAGGAAAAACTCGAGTGCCCTAATTGGAGTTACTAAGTGCTCCTGGACCACAACCCTTTGTTGACTTGTGAAAATAATATAGGCCCTTACGTGTCAATCTTCTGATGTATCAGGGAAAGCCAGAAATTTCACATTTAATGTCTATTATCTTTTGACTTCCAAGTTCTAAGAACTAATTTAATTATTTTAAAAGAACAAAACATTGCAGATCAAACTTGAGATTACTAATGTGCCTGACAGCAAGATTGCTTATATAATCTTTCCATTCTGTTGTATAACAACTTCTTAAAAATTATTTTTCCTTGCTGGGGTGTAAATAAATGCTTCTAGTCTTTTCTTTCGTACTGACCTTCATAAGTAACATTAATTCTCTAGTAGGGAGGTTTGTCAAGAACTCTGTAAAAAAGAAACTTTTCAGCCAAATTGGTGATATGTACTGAAGGTTTAAAATTTGGGTTTGAGTGGTTAAGACCCTCACCGCTAGCTGTGTTGCAGCATTGCTGTTAAATGTGACTTAATCTGGACCATCGAGTAAGTTACTATATCGGCTGTGACCAGTGGCACAACTTCTGGGGTATTCTGCACATTTGAAAAGTCTCATGTGAGATACATAGCTTTTATCTTTTTTAAAATATATTTTTATTGATTTCAGAGAAAAAGGAAGAGGGAGAAAGATAGAAACATCAGTGATAAGAGAGAATCATTGATTTGCTGCCTCTGGCATGCTGCCCATTGGGGATTGAACCCACAACCTGGGCATGTGCCCTTAACTGGGATTGAACCTGGGATCCTCAGTCTACAGGCCAGCACTCTATCCACTGAGCCAAACCGCCTAAGGCTATACATAGCTTTTTAAGAGCATGTAATGTCTGTAAATTTCTCATTAGCTTGGGCTTAGATCATTAATATTAATTCTAATTAAGTACCAGTTGTGGGGAAGAAAGACAGACTCTCACTCAGAGTAACTAAAGAAAGTGAGTTCTGTTTCCTTTTGCTGTGTGGAAGCTCTTGTGCTGACGGGAGAAAGTGGTTGGGAGCCGAGGCACCCCTGGGGTACTGTCACTTTGCCCTGTTCTCTGCATCCTGTGGGAAGTCTTTGCGTCTGCTTTGTTCTTTCTCGCATTCTTTCCTTCTTCGTGTTCCTCTCCTCTGTATCCTCTACTTGACTTGGTTTCCTGCTCTCCCAGAGCTCTGGCCTACAGTGCCCCTCGGTGGCCTGGATTCTGCCTCGTGGCCCCTTTTTACATGCCCTTGCAGCTTCCACATCTGCTAATTGCCTCCTTCATTATTTACGCACTTCAGGTCACTCTGAGAGATTGGTCTCACTTGTTGTTCACTCCAAGCCACATGATAGATTGTAGACCAGGCCTTAGTTTGTCTGCTGTGGGGTCCAGGGTCCACCTTTGGTCCAATAACTGGGAAGATGGTCGCGTTGAACATCCATGCCACCCAGACAGCCCCAGAAGCAGGGCCGTGGTCCGGATGTTACCGTAGAAAGGGTGTGAGCATCACTGGCTTTTCACTTAATTTTTCCTTCTGTTACTCTTTGTCCTCATTTGTCTTTAAATTTATTTAGACGCTATTGGTCGTTTTCTTCTTTGCCTGCAATATGTGAAAGTATTTTTAGACATGCGTACATTTATCATTGAGCTCAAGGTTGCTGAAGGATTAAAAATACAAGTGTCATTCATGAACTCTTTGCAATTACAAAATATTCATTTTAATGCTACACTGGCCCTTGTCTTATTTTTCTGTAATTAGTGCATGGTAACAGGAGAGCTACACTTTTTAACGACAAATGCCACAGTTGTATATCTTGAGGTCTCCCATAAAAGTGGAGGTGGTACAGGTTGGATAAGGTACAGGCTCCGACTCCCACCTGTTTTACCCCCCTGCCTGTTCCTTCCTCCCCTTGGGCTGTGCGGAACGCAATTTGAAAATTCCTGGTTGATTTCACAGTTAATAATTCTATGTGGTAAGCTTAATGCAGAATTAGAAAAGTTATTTATATGTTAGAGAAGTTGTAAAATAATGCTTTTAGTATCATCTAGATCTAACAGAGCTCATGTACCCCAAATTATAATAGACTAGAGGCCCATTGCAGGAAGATTCCTGCAAGAATAGGGCTTTCTCAGCCTATTCCTGCAAGAATAGGGCTTCCTGAGGTGGGCTTCGCTCCCTTCTCTGCTGCCTCGCTTCCTCCCATCTCTGCTGCCTCAGCTCCCTCCCTTCTCAGACGCTTTGCTCCCTCCCATCTCCACAGTCTCTGCTGCCTCGCTCCCTCACATCTCTGCTGCCTCGCTCCCTCCCTTCTCTGCCACTTGGTTCCCTTCTGCAGAACTTGGCTTCCTTCTAGGCTGTCTTCAGTCTTCACTCCACGCCTGTGTATACAAATTAACTGCCATCTTGGCTGGGTTAATTTGCATATAGTTGTTCTGATTGGCTGGGGGCGTGGTTTGGCTGGTGGGGATGGCTTAGGTGTCTTGGAGTGATGGTTAATTTGCATATTACTCTTTTATTAGATTAGATAGTATATGATAATATGGCATGTACTAGTATACTATATATGATATATTATAATATATTTGTATATTTACACCTCCCTATGTGTATAGTGACAGTATATTCTAGCACTTGGCAGAGTAATTAAACTCCATAAAGTGACTTCACATTAGAACAGAACAAAGCAGGTTTTTGGTGACTTCTGGAGATTGTGCTCAGTCTTTTACAAAATTAGCTGAACTGTTGAAAGACAGTTCTGAGCTCATGGGCCAGAATATTTATTTGGTATCTTTTCTTAGATGCAAAATGAACTGAGAAAGCACCCAGAATATATACCCACATAGTTTTTGGCAAAATCAAGGAGAATGGGTTTTGCAAAATAGTAGTTACTAAAATCATAGTAATAAAGAAAATGTTGACCTAGCCAGTTTGGCTCAGTGGATAGAGCATCGGCCTGTGGACTGAAGGGTCCCAGGTTCGATTCCAGCCAAGGACACATACCTTGGTTGCAGGCCGGATCCCTGGCCCTAGTCAGGGCGCATGTGGAAGACAACCAATTGATGTGTCTCTTTCACATTGATGTTTCTCCCTGTGTGTCTCTTCTCCTCCCTTCTACTCTCTCTAAAAATCATTGGAAAAATATCCTTGGGGGAGGATTAACAAAAATAATAAATAAATAAATAAGAAAATATTTTTGTTTTTCTTTAGTACTATCCTACTTTTTCAGTAAATATCATACAAGAGAGTATGGATGAGAAGGTATTTAATACTGCAGGACAAACATTGTCAACCTACTTTAGAAAGTTTTAACTATTCAAGAAAAACACATTTTAAACCTAAATTTAGATCTTGAAGCAAAGTTTATTCTTCAGAACTTAAATTGTAAAACAAACGTCTTATTTGGTCATGAAATTCTTTTCATTATCATAGCATCAGATGAGTCTGTTGTAAATTTTTCGTTCTGTGACATCAGATACATGACTCAATCTATTATTCTAGTATCTTTTATTAACTAAACATAATAATAAACAAACCTAATTCTATCAAATATGGCTTGATTATTTTCAGAGCCTTGTCCAACATCCAGTATAGCCAGTTTCTGGAGTATCTTTGGAAGGGTCTATAATAAATGAGTGACATTCTAGTCTTATTTATATCTCCAATTATAGATGTCAGCTGCTGTAGTTAGTAGTGCAGATGACTTTTTCAAATACTTCTGAGTAATTGAAGCTTCAGAAATACAGATATTCTAAACTCGTATGTTTAATGTATTTTCATGGATCCTTTGCCAATCCCCTAACCTGTGGTAGCTATATTTTTACCCTTACCATTTCTGTCATGATAGTATGTATTGAACCAAGTTTTATGTATATTACGAGAGGAAAAGACATCATTCCATGTGTTGTATTAAATATTAGGAAAGCAGATGAGTCCTTGGAAATGCAACACAAATTATGTTTTTATTGTTTTCACTGAAATATTTATACTTTCATAGAAAAGCTATTGCAAAGTTTGAGAAATTTCTGTAAGCTGTCTATCGTGGCTTCTCTTAAAGCCAGTCTTTCCATAAATCTGCCATATTTAATCACGGCACTTGTCTAGACCCTCTCCCCCATTCAGTCTCCTTCTAACGTGATGGAGCAGCTGTTTGAGCCTCAAATGCTGTCCTTTTTATTTTGTTTTGTTTGGCATTGTCCATTCATGGCTTTCTGCATTGGTTCTGACTATTCGTTATGGTATTGGTTTGGATAAAGCGGTGCAAGGTTAGTTACTTCTGGTGTTTTTGTACAGGAGTTTGGTTAAAGTGTCGTTAGGTCTGGCTCATCGCTTTGGTGCAGGAAGCATCGTGAGGAGCTTCCTTGGGTGGGTCTTTCCTGGGAACAGTGATACATTTGCTCCAAACATTTTTTCAAGACATCTTCTAAAGAAGGTTTTGAATGTAATTAAAAATTAACATGCTTTCTCAAAATGGCTTTTATGCTATAATAAATGGAAGATGGATGAATGACACTGGTAAAAAAAATAACTAGATTTTAATAAACCAAGTGTTAAAATTTGACTTTCGGTTAGGTTTTTGTTTGGTGTTACAGTGTAAAGGAAGTGAATATGGTGTTTTTTTGTGGCATAGCCTTTACATGTGGGGGTTTTCCCCCCTAAACATTCTGGACCTTCCAATATAATTATTATTATTCTCTATACAGTGACACCATTAAAACGAGTGGGAAAGTTTTTCATATGCTGCCTTGATTACTTTTTGGAATTAGCAGAGAATAATAGCATACATTATTTTTCTTTCCTAAATTTTGAGATGCCTACTGGAAATAGCATAATCTGTAAAAGTTTGGAAGAGCATAAATAATTCCACTTGGAGTTGAATGCATGTAAAGGCAATACCTATTAAAATAATATTTGACAGTTCATGAATTTTGCAAAAAAGATGGCATCTGCTTATTTGAAATGACCTCATGTGACTGCCGTGACCATATTAGGGGATGACCAACTTTTAAAACAACATGCATTCACTCTTTTTTTTTCTCTTAAAAGACAAACAAAAAATTATGACATTGGTCAGATTACACACCACACCTTGTAAATATGGTAGGTTTTCGTGTCTGCCAGCTTCCCATGCCCTAGGTCTTGCAGGGAAGGAAAGATGGCTTCCCTGAAGGAGCTCACCTTCAGCGGAGGAGGGAGAAAAGTAAACACATTATCGTAATTAGCATGGAAGGGGCTGTGGTTGAGGTAAGCTCTTGGCACTATGAGCTAAGCTCCCTGGAGGATAGTCTGAGTGGGTGAGTGGCAATTAAATGATGGTAGAGGAGGGGAGGGTGGTGGGGGATCTTCTAGTCAGAATAAACAGCATGCCCGGATCCTTTAAAAACAGGGGAGATGGGGCTGGCACAGTCGTGGTGGGAGGGGAGGAGGAAAGTAAGAATGGAGGAATGAACGCCAAATGCCTTGCAGGTGCCTGATCCTGAGAGTATTATGATCCACGCTAATGAGTTCGGGCTTTATTCTGAGTACCTCATGAAAGGGTTTTCTACCGGGGAATAATATAATCAGGTTGGCCTCTAGAAAGCTCATTCTAAGATTTAATGATAAGATAGAACATATTTTTATAAGAAAGGCTGTTCCTGGCTCTCAGTGCTCCTTCAACGTGGGGACTCACAGTGATTTTTAAAGTTGGTGGGCACATGCAGTACAGGTGGATGTCATTTAGCCACACAGTGTGAGTTCCACTCCCCGAAAAGCAGGTAACTGACGTGCACATTAGTAAAGGAAGGAAGGACCCAGACCTTCAGATTTTTTTTTAATTCTTGGGTGAATGAAAACAGTTACATTGTCTGTATAAGTATAAAGTAACCTGAGATAAGGAGGTGAAATAGTGGAATCTGGAGCGACTCCGGAGAGAGCTTCTGTGGGAATGGGGAGTATAGGAAACGAAGCAGGTTGGTGGTGAGTCAAAGGACAAATTCTGTTCTGAACATGTAGTGCCAACGTCTGCAGACCGTCCATGCGGTGGCTTTGTAGATATGTGGATTAGGATCTGGGGCAAAGATCTGAACCAGAGATTAAGGTTTACCAAACTGTGCTCCAAATAAGGAAGAAACATATGATCTAGAGATTGACAGTCTGGGGAAGATAAGCACAATAGGAATGTCACCAGTAGTTGGCACTTTTTGCTAAATGAAAAGAAAAAAAAAGTCGCTTTTTTTTGTTCCAACCTAGTCCAGCTAAAGCCAAGTAGTAACTGCCTTGGATTTAAAAGTTGAGGCTCAAATGAGTTCCTCTGTTTACACTCCAAATTTGAGAATTAGTGTATCTTCAGATTGCTTCATTTTTGCCTTTCTTATTTCTTACTCTTTATTTTCACACCTTTCTTCAACAATCAGAAAAGCATTCAAGTATTTGCCTAGAAGGAGGAGAAGACATTACAAGACAAGCATATTTACACCATGGGCCATGACTTTTATTGGGTTTGAAGGATAGAGAGAAATACTAACCAAATGTCTCAGTGACTCAGCACAGTTCAGTACAACCTGTCCACATTGCAACTTTTCTCCTTAAAATCAACTTTAAGCTCTGGATGCTTAGAAAATACATGTAAATGTTTTAAAGGCACTTTAAAAATCTCACTCAATACCATATTTTTCTATTAAGAAACCTGAGGAGTACCCTGGAGAGTACTTGGGAGATGGCATTGGTTTGGAGGAGAGATGATGGCCCCAGTGTCAAATGTTGGAAGAGTAATTGGATGTGACCTGTCAGACAGCTGAAGTATGGAAGTACATAGATCAAAACTAGGTAGATTAGGAAGTCATGTGACCTTGATTATTTAACCACAAATATAGGTAAGAAGCCAAGGGTGAAAGTTGAGAAATGTGGGGAATGACCCACTGTTAGATAAACCACAGTGAAAAATCAGGCGGAAGCTGAGAGCTAATGAAAGTGGGTCCTTTAGAAAAGGAAGAGGGCAGAGAATACACTGAGTAAGCACCAACAAACCAAAAGTAGCTCTAAAAGCAATTTGTAATTTTTAAACATCACCCTACTCACATACCTACCATCTGTGGCGTTCAAGTCGATGTAAGATCTCAAGCAACTGAGGAGTTCAAAATGAAACGCTAAACACTGATTTTCTAAGATTCTCTATTTCCCAAAAGGAGAGAGAGGTACAGCAAAATGGGATAGTACAAGAGCATGGCACCAGCAGCTAGGAGGCTAGCAGAAGCCTTATTTGGTCTCTGAATAATGTGACCTGAGCAAGCCACTTAACTTGCTTTCATTCTTCATCCTTAAAATGAAGAAGCTGGATTTGGGCTGTAAAGCCCTTTCAGCTCTAAAATAAATGTGTTTTCTTATGGAAATGCACTATTTTGGGGAAGTATAGAAAGCTGACATGCCCTTTAGTTTTAGAAAAGTGCCCAGCCAGCATGGGCCCTGGATAGGTCAGTATTCAAGGGAGGATCATGGCCCAAAATGTTAACACGCACATCTTAAAGTAGGCCTGTGTCATTGCTGAATTAACTCAGTGTATTAATTGCATAACTTAGAAAATTGGTTAATTAGAGAATGTTCATGTTTTATAATCTACATAATCACGTTTTTGAAAATATATTTTTATTCATTTCAGAGAGGAAAGGAAAGGGAGAGAGAAATAGAAACATCAATGATGAGAGAGAATCATTGATTGATTGCCTCCTGCACATCCCCTGCGCTGGGGATCAAGCCCACAACCCAGGCATGTGCCCTGGTTCATAGGTTGCCAATCACAGAGCCACACCAGCTGGCCTCTAGATGATCACATTTTAAGAAACTTTTAGATTTGGGTAGATGAGGTGCAGATATCATCGCATTCTTATTTCGCCGTCTAATAGGTGTCAACTCAGCTTTGTAAATGCCATGAAAAAAATAAAATTTGGTACCATGGAGAACAGAGTAGTTTCAACAACTTATTCAAATGATACTGCTATTCTGACCTCCAGGCTTTAAAAGGATGAAGCCAACTGCTGGGTGTTAACCCTGCCTTTTCTGGGCTTTTCATCGTTACTTGTATGTGCCACAGATCACATGAGAAGAAAATGATGGCAGTGAACGAATTTGTGTTTTTAAATCCTTTCATTGGAGCTAGACCCTCAGCAGTTCCAGAATGTAGACATCTGATCCATGCAAAATGACGTCACCAGACACCCACTGCGTATCCAGGGGAAACAAATGCTGGTGTTGGATTAGCAAGCACTGCAGCATCCACCTGCTTCTCTAGAAGGGGTTTGGTCAGGAGGTGAAGGAATGGTCAGATTAGACTTTTGAAAATACCTCCACCAAATTAATATTGATGAAGGAGGTAGGCCTCCGTGCTTCATTAGGACACCAAGCTTTAAAGAAAAGATGTACTTGAGATCTGACTGAGGGATTTGAAATGTTTTTTTATTTGACCCAGTTTTCTAAGGCGTGATAGAAGAGCTCACATGGAACGTCTCTTTCCTCCTTCCCACAAATAAAGATAACTAACTGGGCCACTTATCCCACTAAACCCTGTCACCTGTTGTAACACTCCGCCTATTATGTTGTTGCATGCAGCTTCCTCTTTTCCAGGGGACTGAGCATGAGTGATGCGCAGCAAGACTGAAATAGTCTCCACCAGGGAACTTTCATTTATGCTTTTGAGATGTAACCTTTCTGCTCAGGGCTCTACTGCTTTTTTACAAAATCCATTTTCCCCATTAAAAAATAACATATTAAGAGAGTCTTCTTTTTACCAATTAGGTCAAAGTCCTAAAATTTTAAGACCCAAACCCCATGGTTTAGAGCGAACTGATTCACAAACCATACGTGACTTTGCTACAAGAAGAAAGGGTATGTACTTTAGCACCGCATGCTGGATGGGGCGTTGGGAATTTAATTATTTTGTGAAAAGTAAAACTAGAGCCTTAAATCCAACTGCTTTTGTAAATAAAGCTTCCCAGCATGTTAT
Organism: Murina feae; assembly: GCA_004026665.1. Classification (NCBI taxonomy): domain Eukaryota; kingdom Metazoa; phylum Chordata; class Mammalia; order Chiroptera; family Vespertilionidae; genus Murina; species Murina feae. The sequence goes on from PVJC01022847.1 coordinate 19,695, forward strand.
TTCTAATGAATGTTTTCCATAATATAAAATGAGTCTCCTCGTTATGCCATTAATAGCAGCATGTAAAACACTTGATAATATGTGATAATCAGTCTTGTCCTTTTGCATTCTTTTAACCCTAAGGCTTCAATACATTGTTTTCTTTAAGCTTATGAGCTGCTTGTGAATTCCAATTGTCTCCTATATTTATGCATAATGTATGTTTTCTGTTCTGAGATAGAATGCATACTTATTCCCATGGGTTAATTGTTTTATGCCATAACTTAGAATTTGACAACTAGACTGCTATTAACCTTTGGGTTTCAAAAAAGGGAAATATAAAGTTAAAGAAATACTTTCAGTCAGCACAGTATTCTGAACATGTCCTTTGTAAGTATATACATGAGCAAAATTATTTTCACTTGAACTTACGTAAATCAATCTAGTCTTTAGAAAATCACATTGAGTTTTTTGTATTTAAGTTAAAATACTTTGTTATGAGCACCAGTGAATCTACCTAGCCCTTTAAAATGACCACTTATTATATTGTTTGATGATAATTATAACATAGTTGATTAAAAGTACAATATATATAGACAAAGACTAGAAGGAAACCAGGAAATATGAACAGTTTTAATTTAGAATGGCAGGATGAAAGGTGACTAAAATACTTACCTAGTATGTTTAAATAGTTTCCTAAAATATAATTAACATTAAATAAAATTATTTTAGTTCTTCTGCTCATTTAATTAATTTCTGAAAAGTGTTTCAGTCTTGATGTGAAGGGCCGAGAGCTCTGTGGTTTGTACTAGCATAGCGATTGTCACTGCAATAATGAAGTAAATAAGCAAAGACCATTTATAAATAAAACAAATAAGAATATTAGCATTTATTTATTTTCACTTAATTTGGTAGAGGTAATGGCTTGATTGTGGCCTTTTCTTAGAACTGAATTTGAGTCTAAAGATACAATTATTACTTTGTTTTCTTTGTTTCCAGACTGAGCATAAACTAATTTAGAAGATTCAGTCATTCATTTTTTTTTTGTTTTTTATTTTAATGAAATTTTGTATTTAATGCTTTTCATACATTATTTTATTGTATAGTTATATAACTGATATTTTAATATTGAAGAATTGGAACATTTTTATGTAGATGATTAAATTTCCATATTTAAGGACAAAATAAGGAAATCATGAAAAGTATAAATCAAGTAACTGTGAAGGAATTGCATACATTACTCTTTTGTTATCATTTAGTTTATCTTCATAAAATATTTACTTAAATTATGAAGCAACATGTTTGTAATAGAGCTGTAGACTTTCAGTCAACAATCATGAAACATCTGATTAACTGTTCCACTAATGGTTTAGCAGTGTGATCTTGGGCAAATCATATAAACACCCACGAACATTGTTTCATCTGTGAAACTAGTTGGTCTTAGATGTACTCTGTCTGTAACGTATGAGTATATATGGAGAGGATCTGGTTTTGTTTTCCAAATTTCTGTATACTAAAATCTCTTTTTTTCTCTTCTATTCCAGCCAAGCCAGCACCTTTAGAAATAAAACCTTTGCCAGAATGGGAGGAATTACAAGCCCCAGTTAGATCTCCCATCACTAGAAGTTTTGCTCGAGAGTAAGTGTTCTTTAAACATACAGCTTGCTTGTTCATTGTAATGGAAAATGCAGTACCTGGAACAGTGGTTTCTAAAGGATGGTCTGGGAAGCCCCCTTTTGGGCGTTGTGTGAACTCAAAGCTGATTTCATTAAGATACCGAGATGCCAATTGCTTTTTCCACTCTTCTTCTCTCATGAGTGTACACTGGAGTTTTCCAGGGGCTGCATAATATTAGATGAGATTGCATGACAGCAAACAGAACGTGTACTTGTGTACTCTTATGTTTAAAATTTTTTCTATTTCTTGTAATATGGTAAATATCAATAGTTAGAACCCATAGAAACAAAAGTTCCTTGGAGTTCTCAATTGTTTTTAAGAGTGTAAAGGGTTCATGAGACTAGAAATTTCTAAGAACTAACTGATATGGAAAATATGGTAGTTTCTTGTGGAACTTATTTAATTAAGATTCATTTAAATGTATAAAAATATATGAATATAAGAAGTTACCAACCTGTGTTGAATTTGTGTTCATGTTTCTTGTATATAAAGTTATTTTCAATGGGAATTCATAAATTTTTTCTTTTTATATCTTTTGACTTTGTACTTATCCTCCAAATCCCTAATAATACTTTTTCTTTGTTTTGCACAGATCATTTGGTGCCCAAAATATACATTTGCAATGTAGCCATAAATATTGGTTGTGCATTTGAATGTATGTTAAAATTGGATTATAATAAACTAGAGGCCCAGTGCATGAAATTTGTGCACTCGGCAGCATGGGGTGGAGGGAGGGTGTCCCTCAGCCCAGCCTTGCCCTCTCACAGTCCAGGAGCCCTCAGGGGATGTCCAACTGACATGGAGGCGGGAGAGGCTCCCACCACCACTGCTGCACTTGCCAGCTGGAGCCTGGCTCAGGGCTTCTGGTTGAGTGGCACTCCCTCTGTGGGAGCGCATTGACCACCAGGGGGCAGCTCCTGCATTGAGCGTCTGCCCCCTGTTGGTCAGTGCACATCATAGCAACCAATTGTTCCACCATTCAATCTGCTTAGTAGCCTTTTCTTAACTAATAAAAGTGAAATAGTAAAATTAACCATTTCTTCGGGAAGCCTACCAGCCAATCAGAGCAACTGTATGCAAATTAACCCAGCCAACATGGCGGCCGCCACTCACGGAGTAAACCAGCTTCCATTGCAGCAGGAGCGAAAGTGAAACTCTCTGCGCTCCGGCCCCAATCCTCGCCGAAAGCAAAACAAAGCATGTTTGCAACATAGTATAAATCATAGAATCCTCGGGAGCTGAAGGAAACAGCAGGCCTAAGAGTAACATTATTTCATTATAGAAGCCGCGAGCTGAAGCAGAAAGGAGGCTTCAGGTACTAAGCCTCGGCTTCTTAAAGGAACAATTATAGGAGATAAACAAACCCCAGAAACCTGCGTCCAGCCAGCCTTGCTGGGACGTTGGGTCAATGGGAGCTGTGGGCAGCCTTAAAGCTCCTCACCCAGGCTGGTCAGGCATGCCAGCAGGTGGGCATCCCCCAAGGGGTCCCAGACTGTGAGAGGGCACAGGCCGGGCTGAGGGACCTCCCGGTGCACAGAGCGGCTGCAGGGCGGAACAGCGCAGGACCCAGGACCAGTGAGTGGGAAAGAGGCGGCAGGGTTGGCAGCCTGCTTGGTGGCTCCTCAGGCCCTTTGAGGGGCACTGGGGAGCGGGAAAGAGGCAGCAGGGGGTCAGTGGCCTGATTAGTGAGCTTCCCAGGCCCCTTGCAGGGCACCAGGGAGCAGGAAAGCAAGGCGGCGGGACGGGGAGCAGGAAAGAGGCATCGGGGGTCAGCCTGCTTGGTGGCTGCCCAGGTCCTTTGCAGGGCACCGGGGAGCAGGAAAGCAAGGCTGCAGGGGCCGGGGTCCTGCTTGGCAGCTCCCCAGACCCCTTGGTGGCACCAGGGAGTGGGAAAGGAAGGCAGCAGGGGACGGGTGAGTGGGAAAGAGTCAGCGGCCTGCTTGGGGGCCGCTGGGGAGCAGGAAAGTAAGCTCTTGGGGGCTGGGGGCCTGCTTGGCGGCTCCCCAGGTCTCTTCCGGGGATCAGGGAGCAGGAAAAGGCTGGCCTGACCACGAGGCGGGGTTTTCCCTGCTTTCTGGTGGCTGGAGGAAGATGGGCAGTAGGCAAGCTTGGGAGGCAGGCAGTACCCAGCCCTGGCCACAGCTCAAAAAAAGAGAACAACATGCAGGGGAGGGCAAGAGTCTGAGAGATCAACATAGAGGGGGTGCCTGCTCCAAGCCTCGATGGTGTGACTAGGGGCAGGCCCCTGGCAGGTAGACACACACAGGAGAACTGCTCCGAGCCTCAGATGCGGCTGGGGGCAGGTCCCCAGTGGCGAGACACACACACACACACACACACACACACACACACACACGGAGCCTGGCAGACGGGGGCCATCATAGGACATCCACTGAGGGGTTCCAGACTGTGAGAGGGGGCAGGCTGGGCTGAGGGACCCCCACCCTCCCCAACGTGCACGAATTTCGTGCACCAGGCCCCTAGTATTATAATAAATGTGTAAATAGATTATGATAAACTTAAATGGGAATTTCTGAAAGAATGGAAACGGTCACTCATTTTTATTTTGGAAGTGATTTTGGAAACTTTGTCAGGGTTTGTGTTTGTAATGCTAGTTTTTGTAATTAGTTCCTCTAGGTTTCCTATGTCTCCCCGACCAGATTCAGTGCATAGCACAACCTCAAGCAGCGACTCACACGACAGTGAAGAGAATTATGTACCCATGAACCCAAACCTATCTGGTGAAGACTCGGTATGTAAAGTCTTCACCTTAACTTCTCTCTTATTTCTCCCGGTCTATCAGTCTTATCCTTATATCTTTCTTTATACCTAAGGGAAAAGGATAAAAGACAATTTGTTAGTGCTTTTTAAAAATAGTATGCTAATGTCTAAAACCAGTAGAGAGTTGAAGTGTAATATCAATATCTAAAAAGTAGGAATAAAATTAATTTTAAAAGGCTACCAGTTGTAATTTTATACGATGAACTTGATTTTCGAAACTATTCAAGAAAATACTTTATGCTGGTTGCTCCCTATTCATTTATACACAGATCCAAAGTCAAGCATTCGTGAATTGAGCCCTTAATGTGATTTCTGAAATTTGAATGATAAATACATCATTACTAAAGACAAATATTGTTATGTAACAATAACAACAAAAATGTGTTCAATAATTTTGCACATTTTTAAAATAATTTTAGGAAAACAAAGTTGTTTTTATTTTATTCTTCTAATTCACAGAACACTCATAATAACTCCTAGAATCTTAGGGTTTTTCTAAACTGTTTTGAGCAAACACTGGGCTAAAGGCTAGAATGCAGTGACAGGCTGTTCCCAACTGAGATTAGATCAAGAGCAAATAGGGGCATAAATTTTAACAATACTTCACGATGAAAAAATTTCCAGTTCCAGTAATAATTAGAAAACAATTTAACTAACAATTCTGAGAAATTCTTTTTGGGAACAACTTACTGAGATTAAACATGAACATCAAAGGAACTCTGGGATCCTTTCATAGCCTGTGATACTGTGAATTCTAGGTGTTTCCAATTAGGGAAATTCCAGGTACAGATTCTTCCACTGGTCACATTGGAGTACAAAAAAATTTTCACACATACACACTCCTGCTTGATTTTTTTATGTTAGAATGAAATATCACCTCATTTAGAGGAAAAAAATCAGCTTCTTTATGAATTAGGAGGAAAAGGCAGGAGGAAAAATGGCTGTTTGTGTTTTTACTAAGTGAGTACCAAAACGTGCTTATTTTTTGATCCCCTGCATGTTATTGTTAATATTGTATTAGGAATAGTTGATAAATTTGGTTTAAAAATCTGTTCCTATGAATAGAGCCATCACATTCGGTGGTGCAGATTGGCTACTGCATAATCACCCTGCCTCCAGTGTGTAGTATGTACAACAGGCTGCACTCACAAGCTATCAAGCAACCCAGACCATGTCCCGTTCACTCGCAGCAGGGCCCGGCACAGAGCTGTGACACCCCAGAGGAAGGAGAGCATCTTTTTCTAATTTGCAAAAACATTGCACACAGCCTGTCAGCAGCCCTGCTTACAAATGAGGGGTAAACTGTTTTCCTAGTAATTGTCTTTGCCCTAAATCACAGCTTATTCTGTTTAACCTGAGCAAAAATTGCTGTCTGCTATCTCCTTTCTTTATCTTTTTTTTTTAGAGACTAGTCCTACTATTGTACAAATCCTATTAGGATGCAAGGGATAAGACCAAGAGAAAATATGAAATTAAGTGGTAAAAATTCCAGATGGTTGAAATAAAATACAGTTTGCCAATAGGGTCATTATTCTAGAAGCTTTAATTAACATACTTATTCTAAACTAATTTCAGTGTGGAAGTCTTTAAATAAAATATAGAACTTTTAAAAAAATTTAATTTGAAGGCAAGGTGCATAAGGATCCTGTAGTTTAAAAATATAATTGAGCCCTAGCTGGTTTGCCTCAGTGAAGAGAGCGTCGTCGGCCTGAGGACTGAAGCGTCCTGGGTTTGATTCCCGTGAAGAGCACATGCCTGAATTGCAGGCTCGATCCCCAGTAAGGGGTGTGCAGGAGGCAGCCAATCAATGGTTCTCGCTCATCATTGATGTTTCTCTCTCTCCCTTCCTCTTCCTCTCTCCCTAAAATCAATAAAAATATATTTAAAAATAAATAAATATATAATTGAATACCCATAGCATTTTAATAATATTCGGGTTGAGCTATCAAAACATAGTAGCCTGACATCCCAGTCTTGGTTTGAACCAAGTTTGACTTTTGACAATGCTTTTAGCTTATTCTAAAGTAAGTTTTGATCAGTTTTTTTAGACATTACTTATTTTTCCCCAATCCTAAAAAGTTATTTAATTTTCTAAGATGACATTTTTCAAGCTACGTCCTCTTGAAATAAATATTGAGGCTGTAGGAGAGGGCAAGTGAGAAACGCAGTATGCCACAGGAACGCCTGGCAGTTGATTTTGCTGTATTGTCCTTTCAGACTCTTTTCGGCAGCAGCAGTCTTGACGGAGGAAACAGCCCTAGGATCAAGCCCAAAGCAGACAAACAAGTGGAATACCTCGATCTCGATTTAGATTCTGGAAAATCCACACCGCCTCGTAAGGTAAAGGTAGATACAGGATTGGGGGAATCGGTTTACGGTCGTGAATATGTGAAACATACAGTTCATTCTTGTATTAGTTACTTTAGTTTCCATATGAAAGACTGTACCAATTCTCCTCTTTGAGGTTTCTGATTAGACATTAGTTAGAACTTCTCATTCTATCTTTTGTACCTCTTATCCCTCTTTCATATTTTCTCTTTTTTATTTTTTAAATTCCTTTGAGCATTTTATGCATATCTAAACTAATAAAAGTGAAATAGTAAAATTAACCGTTTCTTCGGGACGGGGTAAGCCACGCCCACCAGCCAATCAGAGTGGCTGTATTCAAATTAGCCCAGCCAAGATGGAGGCTGGGTGGCGGGTGCTGTGGGTGGGTGGAGCCGAAGGGCCGGGTGACGGGTGCTGTGGGTGGGTGGGCAGAGCTGATGGGCCGGTGGTGGGTGCTGTGGGTGGG
>PVJC01022848.1:0-26911 GCA_004026665.1 Murina feae
TCTTTATCTCTTAAATGGGTATAACCCACCTACTTGTAACAAATTTAACAGACTTTAAAGTCTTATTAATGACAGAATAAGCAAATTAAAAAACTAGAAGTATTGCCCAATTGATTTTTAAAATTAGTATATTCATTCAACAAAAAGATAGCTATTGAGACAACAGCTAAGAGAAAGTTGAGCAAAAGGAGAAATTCTTGCAATTTAAACTCCTTAACTGTAGTTCATGAGGTCACCTCTAGAATTCAAAATTAAAAAGGTAAACCAGGAGGAGAACATTCCATACAATATACAAATAGACCAAATGACGGAACAACCAAACAACCGAACAACTGGTCGCTATGATGTGTGCTGACCACCAGGGGGCACATGCAGAACATGGTGGGCATAAGCTGTGGTGGGATGGTGGAGTAGGTGAATTGGGGCACCAGACAAAGGTGGTGTGCTGGTCACTGTCATCAGGGTGAGAGCTTTTGGTGGTTACTGAAAATTCTTTGCTCCTGTGCACCACAGTGCCACCAGGCACTCGTACCTGCTGCCGGCACCGGCCCTGCTCACACCTACTGCTGGCACAAGAGCCACCACTTGCACCCACTGCTGGTGCCCGGCCCCCATCACTTTGGCATTGTCAGAAGGTATGAGTGGCAGCTGTTGGCCCCAATTGTCCCTGAGGGCTTCAACACATCCCCCTGCTCCTGAGGGGTGATTGGGACAGCAGCCACCACTCACACTGCTGCTAGTGCCGGCTCCAATTGCTACGTGCCATCAACAGATGCCAGTGGGGCCAGCGCTGGTAGTGCGTGGGAGCAGCAGCGAGAGTAGGGCTACAGATAAACAGGGGACCACAGACTGTGGCAGGAGGGGCCAGGCTGGGGCGTAGAGGATGGGCCGAGACCTGCCCCTGTGCCCACCACAGCCTTGCCACCTACAGTTTCTTTCAAGGTGCACAGATTCGTGCACTGGGCCCCTAGTTTACTATAAATCTGCTAAGTACCTGTCAGTGTGCCCAGCACTCAGGAGACAGGAATAAAAGGCATGGCACTTGCCTTCATGGAGCTTACTGTTTAGTGGAAAGGCACCAGTTCACAAATACATACCACATGCCAGGTGTGTTAAGTGCTTTATATTCACAAGTTAATCTATTATCAGAGCCCCTCGTGGTATACGTGAGTATGACTGTTTTTCAGGTGAGAGAACTAAGGCTTTGAAAGGTACTAAAATGCTCAAAGAAATAAGCTAGGAATACAACAAGTAGAATTTAAACTCAGGTTTGTCTAAATCCAAATGAAAATGACCACATATATACAAAATGATTCTCCCTAAACTTAAAAGTTTATATAAATCAAAACGAGGCTATAGAGAGTGCCTGGGAAGGCATATGGCCATTTCTTTAATTATTGTCAGCTGAAGTCAGTGGTGTTGGCAAAGCCAAGTCCTGGCTTGACCTTCAGCCCAGGTGACAGGGGGTGGGTTTTGTTGTTTAAATCCAGCCAAACACCAGGAATGAATACACTCAGGCCCACCCAAGAATGCAAATAATCTCCTTTGTCTTGACTTTTAGTAAAACTTCCTGTTTTTTGCTGTATAAAATAAACATAGTATATTGTCTCTGGGTGACTGTCTCTGTCACTGTCTCATCATCAGAGGACAGTGGTCCCACCTGGCTCCAGCTTTTTTTCCATCTCTGTGTCTGTCTCTTTCTTTCATTTTCTCAATCCCCAGCTTCCCCTACTCAGGAACTGGACCGCTCTCTAGCCACACTGGACTCAGAGAAGAGAGACATATTTACACTAGGCAATCTTTAAGCTAGAGCTTACCTGTTATCTTGCAGCCATATACTTCAAATCTCATAGATATGCCATTTTCCCAAGTCAGAGGTTTAATCCGGACAAATCGAGTTATCAGTGGTTTGGGAAAAACTCCAAATACAACATCTGTGGGGTTGGTGTTTCCATGAAAGATCTATATGAAAAAAGAAAGGGCCCTTTAATAATAGGCTTTTGGGATTAAAAACAAATCCAAAATATGTTTTCACAAATGCTTGTAAAAATTATTTACAATTTTAATATTGTCTATCCAGGTTGAGGTGGTGTTAATAATTTACCATGTGTTTGTTGTTGCTTTTTTCAAATGATGGCAGTCAGAAAGAATCATGTCTAATGTAGAATATTGTCTTAACCATCCATTCAATTTTCAGAGTGGCTAGGGCCTCCAGAAGCACTGTTACAAGGGTAATATTTATTTAAAAAATACACACTATTATATTAAAAAGTGGGCAATTATTAACTTTATCATACGGACCTACAAAATGCTAAGGACATTTGAGGGAAACTCTCCTTATGTTACTTTCCCAGGAACTCACAAAAGGTCTGCTTTTTTAATTCAGTGTAAGTCCTGGCTTTTTGAAAATTCTATATTCCCAGCTATAGCACAAGGTCAAGTGGCTTTCTCTTTTTCAACTCCCATTTCCTGATGGAAGATCTTTTCTCTGACACATATTAATGACTTTACTCTTTCTTAGTTATTGGCAAAGTTTTGTTTTAGTGGTCAAAATAAAAACTTAGTTATAAATAATGTATAGTTAAAACTCAGCTTTTCCAGAGCTTCTGCTTCTAGTTTTAAAAGGAGTCATTTTATTCTAACCATAGGTGTAATGATTGCCTGTCACAAACCAGTTTCCCACACGTATTTGCCAGGGCCATGGTGCCAGGCCTGGTGCCACAGCCATGTTCTCTGGCAAAATGTCCAAGCAGTGGAGACTGTTTGCCTTTGTGGAACATTCTGGCAGTAGACCCACCTCAGATAAAACTGAAAGCGTCCATTTTCCTGGATTTTACTTGGCCCTGGATTGAGAATGGCCTGTATGAAAGTGGCTGTCTCAGTTACATGCCATGGGTGATGAGCACAGCACAGCCAGGCCAGACTCCTCTTCTCAGATGGTGTAACTCCACTTTACTGGGCTCATCAGAGGCATGAGATTTCTTGCCACCTTCCCAAATAAGTTCGTAGGGGAGAACCACAGTTTCCCAAGGTTTGCTCTTCTCCTGGGAGAAAGGGCTTGTAAAAGTCAAAATGGTGTTTTTATTTTATTTAGCTTAAGTGGCCTGCACAATTGAAGGGGGTTAATACTTTCCAAAGTTGGCTATTAGCCTGATCCCTCTCCAGAGAAAATTTAATATCATAATTTATCCCAGCCTGTGATGGACTTCAGATGCCTATCCTACTTCAGCATCTCTCTCTGGGAAACAATCTGTGTGGGAGCATTTTTGTGTGACAAAGAATAATAGGTAGCTACCAGAAAGAGTAGAGTCCCAAACTATGGTGCTTAACGTGTCAACAAGTCCACTTCAGGGAAGCCCAGCAGTCTGTTAGGAGCACTGTATGCACCAACTCTTGGCTCACACTGAGGGAATTTTTTTTTTCTTTCTGAAAACAACCTAAGGACACACATTCTATTCAACATGGAGAGGACTGCTGAGGTTGTGATGGTCCCAGGCTGCTCCTGCTGAGGTACAGCCAGCTCTCCCCAAGGAAAGTAGGAAAGAGGGTAGAGGGCAGTGGCTTAAAAGGCCCCAACATATGGAGAAAGGCAGATGGCCAACAATAACTAGACTCCAGTGGAAGCTCAGATTTCATTAGGTTCATTGAAAGTGTTCGGACAGATGCCAGGTCTTTATCTTTACTGAACCTTTCTATATTCTTTCTGCCTCCCATTCTGAAAAGTCTCATGTATGGAGGGTGTTCCAATAGTGAGTATCTAAAGAGAGCTATGTAAATTGCCAGATACCCCTGAGGACATGTGTGTGCTTCCTGACACTCCTCTGAGCCCTGTGGACAGTCAATGGACAATAGCTGCAAGAAGGTGTAGCGCTATTTTGATTTATTTTATTATATATACTAGGGGCCTGGTGCACAAAATTCGTGCACTGGGAGGCGGGGGTTCCTCAGCCCAGCCTGCCCCCTTTCACATATTGGGAGCCCTCCAGGGGGTGTCCTACTGATGGCTTAGGCCTGCACCCTGATCCCCTTGGGGAGAGGGCCTAAGCTGCAGTCTGGCTTCCCTTTGTGGGAGGTGACCAGGCTAATCAGGGGAAGCCACCAGCCTCATCACCCCACTGCTGCAGCCATTGCCAGTCACCACAGACACCAAGGTGTTTTCATCAACACGGATTTCAGTCCCTTCAGCATGAAGAAATGACAACTTTATGCATTTTCAAGATATGTCTTTCATAGGATATGACATTTCTTTCTTTCTTTTTTATCCTCACCTGAGGATATGTTTCCATTGTTTTTTAGAGAATGTGGAAGAGAAGGGAAAAACAGAGAGAAACATCACAATGAGAGGAACACTTTGATTGGTTGCCTCCTGCATATGCCCTGACCTGGGCGTCAGCCAGGGAGAAGCCTGTAACCTAGGTACATGCTCTTGGTCAGAATTAAACCCAGACCCTGCAGTCAGCAGGCTGAAGCATTATCTACTGAGCCAAACCAGCTAGGGCAGGATATGACATTTCTTAGCCCTCCAGCAGTGGACCTTCATTTTTTCCTCCAGGAGTGTATTAGAAAAACCCTAGATTGCCTTTAGGGATTCTTATTACCCAAGTTACTAAGAATATTACCAGTGGCATAGAGGGAGCTTAGCCAATGAGCAGTCAGAAAAGGTATTTCCTCTGTAGTTCACTCTGATCACTGGCTCCACCCCTGCCCCTCCAATCCCAGCTCCACCCCTGCCCAGGCCTGTAAGCTCTGGCCGAGGCTGCAGGCCTGGGCAGGGGACCCCCAGACCCCTGCGATCACTGGCTCTGATCCTGCCCCACTGGCAGCCTTTGACCATGGCTACAGGCCTAGGCAGGGGACCCTCAGACCCTTGCTTTGCTGGCTCCACTGGTGCCCAGACCCTTGCTATTGCAGGCTCTGCCCCTGAGCCTCCGATCACCGGCTCCGCCCTTGCCCATGCCTGAGGCCTCTAGCAAAGGCCTCTGGCCTGGGCAGGGGACCCCATGCCCCCTCTGATTGCCTGTTCTGCCCTTTGGGCCTCCTGCCTCCCCTGCCACCTGCCTGGCAAACAGACCTGACCACTTTAGTGGCAGGGCTGAGCCGGACTGGGTGTTGCCATCTTGTGGCTATGGGGGTGGCCATCTTGTGGCTATGGGCACCACCACCTTGTGGCCATGGGGACGGCCATCTTGTGGCTATGGGAGCTGCCATCTTGTGGCCATGGAGGCAGCCATCTTTGTCATGGAGTGATGCCTAATTTCATATCACTCTTTTATTAGATAGGATATATATATATCTAATCTAATAAAAGGGTGATATGCAAATTAACCCTCACTCTGAGACACCTAAGCCATGCCCACGGCCAATTAGAGTGACAATATGCAAATTAATCCAGCCAAGATGGAGGTTAATTTGCATACACAGGTGTGGAGCGAAGACTGTAGACAGCCTAGAAGGAAGCCAAGTGCTGCAGAAGGGAGCCAAGTGGCAGAGAAGGGAGGGAGCAAAGTGGGGGAGATGGGAGGGAGCCGAGGCAGCAGAGATGGGAGGAAGCAAGGCAGCGGAGAAGGAAGCCCTATTCTTGCAGGAATATGCTAAGGAAGCCCTATTCTTGCAGAAATCTTCCTGCAATGGGCCTCTAGTATATATATAATTGATTTCAGAGAGGAAGGAAGAGGGAAAGAGAGATAGAAACATCAATGATAGGAGAGAATCATTGATCAGCTGCCTCTAGCATGCCCCCTACTGGGGATCAAGTCTGAAACCTGAGTATGTGCCCTTGACCAGAATTGAACCTGGAACCCTTCAGTCTGCATGCTGATGCTCTAGCCACTGAGCCAAACCAGTTAGGGCAACACTCATTTTTTTAAAGAAATGACCTGAAGGTCAGAGGTCAGTTCTCCCATTCTCTCTCTTTTTAAAATATATTTTTATTGATTTGAGAGAGAGAGAGAGAGAGAGAGAGAGAAACATCAATGATGAGAGAGAATCATTGATCAACTGTCACCAGTAAGCCCACCACTGGGGATTGAGCCAGCAACCCTGGCATCAAATTTCACCCTCCAGGTTCATGAATCAACACTCAACTACCAAGTCATACTTGTCGGGCTCTCTGGATTCTCTTGCTTGTGGTGTGTTCTTGGCATCAGTGTGTTCCCCACACCCTACCCCCAATTTATTTGTTTGAAATTAAAGCATGTCTGCCAAAAAATACTCCAAATCAAGAATAAGCCATGAAACTCAGGGTTGAATTTACTTGCTTTACTGCCATGAATGTTAACTATGAGGGTTTTTCTTTCCCAGATGGAGGATTGATTTCATGATTCCTCACCAGCTAGACAGTGGCCTTGAACTTGCCTAACCATAAATTTTTCCTCCCATAGAGCAGCTGCATATCTATATCCACTTCAGTTTTGTCTCTCCTAAACAAGAGTGAGGGCTTTGCAGCTAATCAAAGGGAATTAATAATCCTCTCACTTCACACCAGGAGGCTTTTCTCAGTTTAGGGCTGAGAAGAAGTCAAGGCCATAAATGCTCAGAGAGAGACAAGGACCTCTTCTCAAATCCTGGATTTCGAGTTACTGTACCTGGATCTTTGCTACTATCCTTATAAATTCTCTACATTTTACTCAGCCTTGGGCAAGCTTTTAATTTTGGAGAAACAGCAAGTGGGAGTTCTCAGAAATCTTTTGATTGCTAAATCAGAGTTATCATAACTTCAAGTATACAGGTAGGCTGAGAAAAAAACACCTCAGTTCCAAATGATTTAGGGAAGAGCTCCCAGGGACAGGAGTTTTCCCAGGGACATGTATGTGATCTTAGGGAACATAATGGACTAACTTGGTTCTATATAAAGTGCATTCTCACAGAAGCAGCCAAACACACTTGCAAATTAGTTTGTGAGCCACACAGGATAGATGAAAAGGACTTTTCTAAAACCAGAATATTACAGAGAGGAAGAAAGAATGAATTCGTGAAAAAGAATGGAGAAACACAGGGAAAACAAAACAATTAAAAACAACTCCTGTGGTTCTAAGAGGACAGTATTCATCTTATGCACAGTCCTTGTCCTTTTGAGATGTATAAAGTGATTCTTGAGTTTGACACTTAATTTGGCTGGTATTGACTTTTCTTGGACACATCCGTATAATTTGCTTTTGGCTTCTGGATCTGGGAACATGAGACCCCTTTGGTCAGCTTTAAACCTCTAATTGCTCTTTTCATTTTAAATCAATTAAAAAATGGACCAGACCAGACTGAAAGTTCCCAAACAAGTAAAATTGATTGTCCATTTCAAAGACTAAATTGGTTGAAGGGATGGCAGCCAAACTTACAACAGGCTTGTTTCCTTCTTTTATGGTGATCCAGTCTTCCCCATTGGAGCTAATGTCTATTCTGTAAGTGTTGACATAGTATTTCTTCTTGGTTTCCTTTGAAATAGCTCCCTGTGTCCCAACAGCAGTGACAAAGCGCAGAAGGCCCAAGTCCACCTGCAAGACAATACACATGTGGTCAGCTGTCCATCCCTGCACTGCTATCACCTGGAGCATCTTCCCCAGTGGGTTCCATAGTGTAGTTTCTACCAACCTGTGATCAAGAGACCCTTATTCCTCTGGCATCAACAACCCCCGAGTTCCCCCTCCCATTCCTTTAACAAAAGGCACAAAGAGAAGACAGCAATTGCCCTAGGTAGGCAATTGCCAGGAATGACCTTTCTCATTGCTGCAACCATGATTGGTTAATCCTTTGTGCAAAAGAGTAAACAGTGTTCAATATCATGTTGCTGTATTTTCTGAGAGATTAAAAACCTTTTCCAAACAGCATATCAATATATGCCATTTTACAAATAGAAAATCAAGGCAAACAAGATAATCTCACATATTGGAGACTGGAGTGGCCTGGACTAGAACTCAAGTCTAACATGGTCCTATTTTCCATCACTATTGCATTCTACCTCCTTTCAAATAGAATGCAGGTCAGAACAATACTGACTTTGAAAGCACTGTGAGTGTTGTGATTCGGAAAATGGGCCCTAGATTTGTAATCTGGAATGGAGTAGAGACGAGGAGTGCAGAGTAAAGATTTTTGTTTCTTAGATTTGAATTTTAGATAAACAACAATATTTTTAGTATAAATATGTCCCATGTGATATTTGGTTTATACTACAATTAGGTCATGGTTTACTTGAAATACAGATTTAATTGGGTGTTTTTATATGCTATCTGGGAATGCTAAATCTAACTAAATTCCAGACAAATTTTTTAAGTTACTGTAAAATCTCTCTGATTTCCTAATGTTGCAATCTGTAAGTTAATGGGTACTCTGGACAATGGTTATACTAAACAGTTTCAAATACTCTCAGAATACTTACTCTGTTACTCACTATCCATTGAGTCATGTCCAATGCCACATCCACTTTCAAGCTGAAGGGCCCTTCAAATCTTGATGTCCAAAGGTGCATGAAGCAGAGCTCTTTAAATAAACTCTTCCTGTCGAACTTACAAGTGGCTCTTCAGTTTGGAAATGATTAAGCTTGCAAGAGTGCATAGGCAGATTTGAAATAACTCTAGAACTTTATTCCCTGACTGCCCTATTCCTGCTTTTCAAATTTTGTTTCTAAGATACAATTTAGTTGCTAGGTAGAAAAGAACTTAACTGATGGTAACTAGAAGAATTCTAAGTATTAATAGCAGCTGACTTAAAGGAAGGAGCAATTGATTGGACTTTAGGTAGCCAACACAGGAAGCATCCAAGGTCTCAAATAGAAAGGCCCCAAAGGCATATGCATGATCTGTCATAAAAAAGTTTTCTTTTTTCAATGACAATGAAATGCATTAGCAACCTCCCCATGTAATTGCATAAAACTTCCTGCTGTGCTATAAAACTGCAGAGTCTCTTATTTACCACACTGGGATACTTGGCATTTCATTTAATTTTTCTTTCTAACATTACTGCCACCGGGTTTAGTATGGATGAGTGACAACCTCGCAAAATGATTAGAGCTGGGACTCATTGAAATTAAAATCAGAAGGTACCCAGAATTCTAACAAAATAGCCTCCCCAGCACTATGAGAACTCTCACTGCCAAGGTTGGAGAAGAACTTTCTCCCTTGTATCTATGGAGAATGCCCTAACAGAGACCCTCCCATACCTGATGATTGGAAGGAGATACATAGCCTTCTGTCTCAGAAGCATCACTGCTCATGTAAGGGCGGAAGGGCTGTGTGAGAGTGCAGACCTGCCAATAGGGATGCAGAGGTAATGCCCGGCCCAGGACCTTCCCTCGACCAATCAACAGGGGCCACACGCGTTGTCCCACCCACTACTTCCGGCTCTATAAATCCTTTGTTTTGCCTGAAACCCGCACTTCCTGCCCTGCCGTTGCTGTGTCAGTGGCCAGTGGAGGTGTGGGAAGTCCAAGTTAATTTGAATAATAAAGGCCCTCATGTTTTTACAGCGGTTTTGGGGCTCGCTCCTGGTCTTTGGGGATCACGGCATCTGGGTACAACACTCACACTGCTGGTGTTGTGTCAGGAGACTCAGAAGGACTTCATGCCTGTAAGGACACCTTTCTTATGGGTGAGGCCTGCTCAGTCAATAATGACATTTTCCTTGATCTATCTTTTTAGTCTCACCTGCTGTATCTATCTCCCAGACCCATTAAAATATTTTTATTCTGAACACAAGAGAAGCCTTTCTGCCTGCATGCCTCAATATGTAAATTTCTCTTGGCTTAATCATTTCCTTTTTTTTCCTAGTGACTTTAATTTTACTTTCTGGTCTGGTAGGCAGAGTAAGTCATTTGTCACCCTAGAATATTAAGTGTGTAGTTAATGTCTCTACTGCCAAATCCATCCTGTTGTGTTTTTGCTCTATCTCCATCCAGACTTCAATGATTTCTTTTAGGGAGTATCTGTATTTCTATATATAAAAGTAATAGATGCCTATTGAAAGTTCATAAGATGCAGAAAAGGTTAGAGAAGAAAACAAAATCTCCATAAGATCACCATTAGGAAATAACCACTAATAGCCTTCCAGGATTTTGGTTTTTTTTTTTTCTTATTCTAAATGTATGTGAATATGGTGTGCGTGTTTTGTTATTTTAAAAATGTGGTCATATTACTTCTATGTTTGATGAGCTTCTTTTGTTTAGTTCTATAGCTATATTTCCAAGTCAACATATTTTTCTACCACATTATTTTCAGTGGCTTTATGATATTCCATGGTAAGGTTGTAGCATAATCTATTTAATCAGCATGCTACCTGTGAACACCTTTGTTCAACCTGATTGACATTCATTCAGTGGACACTTAAAAACACATTTTTTTTTTTTTGCGGGAAACAAGTACACTCGTCATATTGCTTTTTATACCAAAGCGCAGGAGACGAGTTAATTCATTTTGTTCCTCTAAGCGGTGGGGTGTAGGAAACTTGTAAACAAGGGTGCCAACACATATTTTGCAAAGTAAATAAATAGAGACCTCTTTTTAAACTAAAAAAACTGAAAGTTTCATAGAAAAATATCAAATAGATCGAAAGATATGAATATTTTATGGAAAGTCTAATTTTGGCGAGAAAATGTCAAAAAAGCCCCGCGTTACCACGCGATTTGTCAGGAAAATGCCCGATTACAAAGTTAATACTGCTCATCTGCTAAGTTCTGCATTAAGTGGTGAGGATATCAAGAGCAGTAAGAGTGTGGGAAGCACAAACACATGACTACAGAATGGGGTAATGTGCAAAAAGTGTGATGCAGCACAGAGGAGGGAATAAGCCATTTACCAGAGAATTGGAGCTGGGAGGACTATAGACATTTCACAGATGACCATGTCTATAATATGAAAAATACACAATAGAAGTGTGCAAGTTGACACAAAGGGTAAAAGTGTTCCAGGAAGAAGGAGGAGCAAGAAGTGCAGAGGCAAAGAGAAGGAAATGAATGAATGACAGACAATAAACAACCTACCATTGTGGTAGGCAGTTAAGCAGACATGAGCAGAGCTAGGGACATGAGCCAGGTATAGGAGGTAACCAGACAGAAAGCTCTTGGTGCCTAGCAAAAGACAATTGTTAGGTGAGACCTCACCGCCAGGGTGACCTTTCAACCCCTAGCATATCCATGGGCATGAAGATTGGACTCCTTGACCTTTCCTCCCTAGAGATACCTAGGCCTCAGTTGTATTTCAGCTCCAGGCCCAGAAAAGCAACAAAATCAGACCAGTGACCCCAAGACTGACCTCAGAATCATCTCCTGCCATATCACCAACCAATCAACCCATGGAGACTAAAATATTGAAAGGACACACCTGGAAAGCTGCTGAATGTTCTCTTAAGAACTTCTCATGGGAAGATCTCCACCCTTAAATCCTTACAGTGGTTCTCAACCTTCTGGCCCTTTAAATACAGTTCCTCATGTTGTGACCATAAAATTATTTTTGTTGCAATTTCATAACTGTAATGTTGCTACTGGTATGAATCATAATGTAAATACCTGATATGCAGGATGGTCTTAGGCGACCCCTGTGAAAGGGTTGTTCAACCTCCAAAGGGGTTGCAACCCACAGGTTGAGAACTGCTGCCTTAGGACAAGGATCCAGTGCACTTTCCCTTGTAGCAGCATGGCCAAGCCTTTTGCTTCCCCTTCCAATACTATTACCTTCCTCATTCCCAAGATATAAGGATATTTCCTTTATCTCTGTAACTTGTTTCCTAAGTCTATTTCCTCTATGAATTACTTCTTTCACCTCTATAACATTATAAATAAACTAGGGGCCCAGTGCATGAAATTCGTCCCTCAGCCCAGCCTGCTCCCTCTCACAAATTGGGAGCCCTCAGGGGGTGTTCTACTGATGGCTTAGGCCCACTCCCCGCTTGCATTGGAGAGCGGGCCTAAGCTGAAGTCTGGCCTCCCCGTCTAATCAGGGGAAGCCACCAGCCCCATTACCCCACTGCTGCAGCCACTGTGAGTCACCACAGACACCAAGGTGTTTTCATCAACACGGACTCCAGTCCCTTCAGCATGAAAAAAATGACAACTTTCTTTAGGCATTTTCAAGATGTGTCTTTCATAGGATATGACATTTCTTTCTTTCTTTTTTATAATCCTCACCTGAGGATATGTTTCCATTGATTTTTAGAGAATGTGGAAGAGAAAGGAAAAACAGAGAGGAACACTTTGATTGGTTGCCTCCTGCATATGCCCTGACCTGGGCCTGGCCAGGAAGAAGATTGCAACCTAGGTACATGCTCTTGGTCAGAATTAAACCCACATCCTGTAGTCAGCAGGTTGAGACATTATGCACTGAGCCAAACTGGATAGGGCAGGACATTTCTTAGCCCTCCATCAGGGAACCTTCATTTTTTTTTCTCCAGGAGTGTATTAGAAAAACCCTAGATTGCCTTTTTGGGTTCTTATTACACAAATTACTAAGAATATTATCAGTGGCATACAAGGAGCTTAGCCAATGAGCAGTCAGAAAAGGTGTTTCCTGTGTAGTTCATCTGATCACCGGCTCCACCCCTATCCCTCCAATCCTAGCTCCACCCCTGCCCAGGCCTGTAAACTCTGGCTGAGGCTGAAGGCCTGGGCAGGGGACCCCCAGACCCCTGCGATCACTGGCTCTACCCTGCTCAGACCTGCAATCTCTCCCTATGGCTGCAGGCCTGGGCAGAAAACTCCCAAACCCTTCTGATCGCCAGCTTCACAGAGCCCAGGCCTCTGCAATCACCAGCTCTGATCCTGTCCCCTGTCATCACCCTCTCTGCCCTTGCCCCACTGGCAGCCTCTGGCCAAGGCTGAAGGCCTGGGCAGGGGACCCCCAGGCCCCTCCAATGGCAGGCTCCACCCTTGCCCCACTACAGCCTCTGGCCAAGGCTACAGGCCTGGGCAGGGGACCCCCAGGTCCCTCTGATCGCCAGCTCTTCCCTTGCCCCACTACAGCCCAGCCCCTGCCATCGCCAGCTCCCTACTTGCCCCACTGCAGCCTGTGGCCAAGGATACAGGCCTGGACAGAGGACACCCAGGCCCCTGCATTGCTGGCTCCATCCGTGCCCAGACCCTTCCGATCGCTGGCTCTGTGGAGCCTAGGCCCCTGCAATCTCCAGCCTTGCCCTTTCCCAGGCCTGAGGCCTCTGGCCCACGCCTTATGCCTGGGTAGGGCACCTTCATACCCCTCCAATCACTGGCTCTGCCCCTGCACACTCCGATCACTGGCTCTGCCCTTGCCCATGCCTGAGGCCTCTAGCGAAGGCCTGTGGCCTGACAGGGGACCCCTAGCACCCTCTGATAACCTGTTCCATCCCTTGGGCCCCCCACCTCCCCACCACTAGCCAGCTAACAGGCCTGACCACTTCAGTGGCAGAGCTGAGCCAGACTGTGCGCCACTATCTTGTGGCTATTGGGGCGGCCATCTTTGTGATGGAGTGATGCCTAATTTGCATGTTATTCTTTTATTAGATAGTATGTTCTCTTATGGTTGAAGTTTTGGCTCTAATTCTTCCCTAGCCAGAACTCAGGTACTGAGGTTGCTGAACCCAGGTCTGGTCTGACCCCATGCATCTAACACTGGTGCCATTCCTGCCCACCTACGACACCAGGTTTCTCTCACCTCTATAGACATTTGTCAAGAAATATATTGATCTCTGGTCTTCTTAAAGCCAAAATAATCAATTGCATGAAAACCATTCAATACCAGCCATGACCATCCTCTTGATGATTTAGCTTTCTCAGTTATGATGAACTCTTAGCAACCTCACATTCTAATAGATAAGATTGATGAGTCAAGAAAGACAGCTGGAAAGACAAAGATACAACTCAGAGGAGTTCTAAATATAGCACCCCTCTGGGTTTGAGAGTTCATTTTCCTAACAATAGTTCCTTTCTTTCCATAAAAATTCATACACACAATAACCATAATTAAATAACCTGCTTTTCTTCAATCCAATCAGCTGTGGTCCAATCACTATTTTCTTATTTTGAAAAATATCATTATTTCACAGCTGTCTTATTTTTAATTAGAAAATGGATGTGATTTCACATCTGAGTTTATTCTACTTCTGTTTAATATTAAGGGTGCTGGTGAGGAGATGTGAAGACGGGAGAAGGTATGTACACAGCTGAACATCAAATGCATTCTCTGAAATTGTTGAATGTGTCACTCCCTGTGTGTGACAAACATAAACATTTGGTACTTATCTGATGGTATGTAAATTATTTTACAGAAATTCATCAAAATCCATATATATATTGATTTCAGAGAGGAAGGGAGAGATAGAGATAGAAACATCAATGATGAGAATGAGTCATCGATCAGTTGCATCCTGCACTCCCCACACTGGGGCTGACAGGGAATCAAACTGTGACCTCTTGGTTCATAGGTCGATGCTCAACCACTGAGCCATGCTGGCTAGGCTCAAAATCCTTTTGAGTTCTAGTGGCCACCTTTTGAGTTAGCTTATGTAGCATCATCATCAGAAGTGACTCAATCTGGCATCTTATTTCTAGTATAAATATAAAATTCCAATAGTGCTCATAGAATCTCTAACCACATCTTTCTTTCACTTGGGCTCCACACACAAAGAGAAGATATTGCTAGACAACAAATACAGAGGAGAAAGGTCCAACTTATATTTGGGGAGAGTGCACTAATAAAAGAAAACAGCTGTCCTCATTCACTTCTGGGGGCAGGAGTTGGTGTCCCAGCAGCTTCTTGGAGTGAGGGGCCCTAAGGTGTGGGTTCCGACTCACTCTTTGTTGTAAAATGTCTACAGAAATAATCCATATGTGCTTTATGGCCATAGTATTGTCTTAGTAATGACAGGAAATACATTCCCCAGATAAAGAGAAGCCAGGAGAGGCACACATTTTACTGGAAACCACTTGAGAACAAAGAACTCATTTCAGAATTATGTAGTAAATCTCGTGGCAAACCTTTGCAAACTGTTGGTTAAACACCAGCATGCAGCTTCTGAGCCATGAAATGAATATCCTTGCTTCCTATAATAATAATATATAATCAGCTATCGGTAATGTCATAATGTAGAAAGCCTAGCCTAATTTCTAAAATGAAAATCTGTCTTGCTCAATAAAATATTGCCCATTGATCTAGGCAAGGGAGCGTTTACCGGCTTTTAACATTCCCAAGGCAGGTCAGTGCAAGTGCCTGAAAAATTAAGAACAAAGAACTGAAGTCTGATTTAAAAACAGGAAGAACACTTGTTGGTAGGGAGTGTGTGTCAGATTTTTTTTTTTTTTTTTAGAGCTTCTCTGATGACTCAAAGAGCTGTTTAATTAATCACTAGACTCTACAAGCTAAAGAAAATATTTTTGAGCAACTGCTCATTTCCTTAGATAACACATGTGTAGAGCCTGAGCATTTAAACATCAGTGTTGTTTATAGGGTCTGTGGGCTTAATTCACAGTACCTGATCATTATGTTACTTAGATGTTGAACTTCTTTTCTTCAATTTTATTTTTCACTTATAGTTTACATTCAATATTATTTTGTAGGTATTTTGATCTTGAACTTTTTATAGTTGCCAATTAAAATATACCCAGTTTATATTCAGTGACATAATTTTCTATCTCTTTATGTATTTTTTTCACCATTACTGTATTACATAGAAAAATACTAATGGCTAAACCTACTCTTATTAATAGAAAATTCATGAAGCAACACGTCTGTGTCAGGCATTTTATTAAGGGCTAAATTTACATACACTATCTCTTTCAATTTTCACAACAATCATAAAAGGAAGGTTTTATGGATAAGCAATTGAGGAAGAAAGTGATGTGGGTACCTCTCTTAGTCACAGAACTTATCAGACTTACCCCAGATCATGCAAGAGCCTCTATAATTCCTGCTGTTCCCCAATTCATATTGCAAAAATCATAATTATAGGAAAATAATTTAGGATTTCTTAGTAATCAATAATTAAATCTTATAGTTACTCTATGTGGAAATTAAATATTTTGCATAATTATACAGAATATAAAACCATTTTGATTACTTTGGCTATTTGTTTAAAATTTACACTGGATACTGGAAAGCAAAACTTTACAAATGATTCCATTATGCTCTAGAAAAACAAGGTGGTAGTGATAAAGCATTTTTAGCAAAAGATAGTGAGAAAGCATTTGCAATGCTGATAAATAATCAAAATATTCAAGTACAAGAAAAGTGCAATGTAGAAAGAATGTCACTCTTTTTTTTTTTCTAGTCTTAATTACCTGATTTAATATATTTTTCCATATTTCAATGAAAGAAAAGCATTTTCCTGGGTGGAAACAAACTCCTGGTGGCAACATAGCCTATGCTGATAAGTAAAACAATCCCAAGTGAATGAACAGATTATTTTCCTGTCATCTAGATGTGAGCCAACAGCCAGAATGACATCCGATAAGGCTGTAACAAATGCAGTCGGAAGGCGGGCTTCCCTGACCGCCACTGGACGTACAGCAAAAGAACCACAAGGAAAGGGGCGAGGACAATGAAGGCCCCAAGTGAGGGCTGGCCTTTGACTTTTTGGCTAATAAATGGGGACGCTGTTTGTGTGGGCTTAGCTATGTCTGGATGTACAGTACATTCTCTCACTCTCTTATTATATTTTTGCATAAATCATAAGCAACCAATTAAACAAGAAATATTTAATTCTGATATGTTCTTTGAACTGGAATTCCATCTGGTTCTGTTTGAAAAGCAAAATCTGCTGTAGTCGTTAAAATTGGTAGGCGACATTGGCAGAAAAAACAAAAAAGACTTCTATATAGCAGGTTAATACTACAGCATTTCAACTAGAGACTTCCAGAATCCAAGCTACTCAAATCACTCTAATATAGAAACCATAAAGACCAAAAGTGAAGGAGAACGCTGCTCTAGGGTGGATTCCATTATGCTCTAGAAAAACAAGATGGTAGTGATAAAGCATTTTTAGCAAAAGATAGTGAGGAAACATTTGCAATGCTGATAAATAATTAAAATATTCAAGTACAAGAAAAGTGCAATGTAGAAAGAACGTCACTCATTTTCTCTGGTCTCCATTGGCTTGGTGTGATACACACAGAATTAGGCTTGAGAACAGTGTATGAAGCTGTGACATCCCCTGAAAATGCTCAGCTTAATTTATGAAATATATTTAAGACAAACATGAGCAGAGTGTCTTCACATATTCTATGCAAAATCTGAGGGTTTTTTCTTTCCATATTTTCTAGATTAGATATAACTGTGCTCAGAAAAATTAGATAAATATTCCATTTCAATTCCTCCCTTATAAGAAACTTGTAAAATCTAGATCTTAAGACAAACAATATTCTAATGACAAAAGAGGAGGAAATGAAATCATATTGGGATTCCTATAACTCTAGGATACAGGAAAACAGTATCTCAGGCAATTTAAAAGTGCCATTGGAGTTAAAGGGAAAGGCTGATTAAATCCCCGTGTGTTAGAAGATATTGTTTTACATCTTAAAGATATACACTGAACTGTGAACTCATTTCTTCTTTAAAATAAAGTCTTTTGCTTCACTACCACAGTAATGTGCAGATGGGTACCCATGATCCTTTAATAGCTTGGTCAAGAAGATGATATTTAAATGGCCCCTTCTTCCAACTAGAATATTCAAGAGCTATTGCTGGGCAGTGAAAGACTCGGGGCTTAAAACTTTTTTTTTTTCTTTTTAATCCTCACTGGAGGATATTTTTTTCATTAATTTTTAGAGAGAGTGAAAGAAACAGGGAGAGACAGAGAGAGAAACATCTATGTGAGAGAGACACATGGATTGGTTGCCTCCTGCACATGCCCTGACCGGGGCCAGGGATGGAGTCTGCAACTGAGGTACGTGCTTTGACCAGAATCAAACCTGAGATCCTTCAGTCTGTGGGCTGGTGTTCTAATCACTGAACTAATCATGTAAGGCAGGGACTTACTACTTATTTTTTTTTTAACATTTTTTGAATTCTTATTTCTAAGTTGCATTACATTTAAAACCTGAGCCTAATTCTTTATCTGAAAGAGAATAAGTACTCAGAACAGACTAAACTTAATCCCTAGACTTGGTTAAGAATTTAACTTAAAAACTCTATAGTAAATGTTGCTTAACTGGAAGTTCTTAAGAGAGAAAAATAAGTATGTTCCAGTTTTAAAAGAATATGTAACTGCCTCAAATATAATAGAGCTCATCAATGCCTCATTGGAGAGAGTTAGCATGTGCTTCTGTGAGATGGGTTTTCTCAGCAAAGACTTAGCAAATTCTCCTCCATGGAGGGTACAGACTGGCATAGGCTGGCTTGCCATAGCTCTTCCTTCCATTCATTACTTGTTTATGCGTAATACCCATGAAAACTAGAAAAGTATTCTCCTAGTCTAGGACCTAAAGGTTAGGAATTGCATGGGATATGTGAGCAAGAGCAAGCTAATCGGTAAAGTGATGGAGTCCCAGTTGACTGTAGAGATATGATTCCAGACATCCTGTAAAAGCAAGCAGATGTGTATACAGATCTCTGGCTCCTGACTTTTGTCTCTGCAAAAACAAAGAGGGTCCAATAATAGAAGAATAGATAAAAGATGGTCTAAATTACAACCACTTTACACCTAATAGCAGAATGTATTATCTCTGCACATAATTTCAGGATAGTAGTACGTACATAAAGCATTTATTATTGTTGTTGTTATTAAAAACATTTGAGGGCAAACTTTAAACTAGTATAGTGAGTCAGGGTGTGTTCTCAAACTGATACATCTTAAAGTCCATGTGTTGCTTCATAAATTGTAGATGCTTAAACTAAGAGTGTGAAATTAAACTGGAGGATGAAAAGTGTTTAGATAAAAACATTTAATCTATTAAATTCAACACACATTTATTGTATGCCAGCCTCTGGGAGCAAGTAGGCCTATGTGAAATAATGAGACTGAAAGTAAAAAGTGCCACCATGCCAGTAAGTGAGGGATTTGGGGATTCAGAAGAAGAAACAACTACTTGTGGAAGGGAAAGATAAGGCTCTATGGAAAAGAGAATATTTGAATCATTCAAACTGGATGTCATAGGATAAGATAAGACTTTGCTAGGGAAGAGACTAGGGTTGATGAGCTAAAGTCATATGAAACGGGGAAAAAACATCCAACACAACTGCCTACATTTCAAAATAAGTGATATGACAAATACTTTCCTTTGAATATCTCTTCCTAAAATTCCCTTAGAGAGCAAGAATAAGTGTCCTCTGCACCTCCACCTGCTGGAGGCTGAAGCCAATAGCAGTTAGCATATTAATGCAGAAAGAATTATTGGAAGGCCAATGGACTTTGATATTCAGCAGGGCTGAAAATCAGCATAATATTGCCCTGCTATGGGCTCAATGGCTCAAGGCAATTCCCTAATCTGATAATCCTTTTACTAAAGTTCAACAAACTTTACCTTTGCTATGCCTGTATGCATTGCTAAAGGGCAACTGTGTATTCAAGTAAATAAAAAGTGGCTCTTCAGGAAAGAGGTTCCACCTGGCTCCCAATGCTGTGCAGGCCGAGGCAACCACCCAAGACACATCATCCTTTATGTGGGCTCTCCTGTGGTCCACAAGTCAAGTCCAGGAAGTGCTTGGTTAGTGACAGACAAGGGAATCACACTGTTAATTAAACTTGAAGCCCATGACTTTGCACTGCAGTGCCGAGGTAATTCTACTGAAATGTGTGCTTTTGCTGACTCTGGAATCAAGCTTTCCTGGGAATGAGAGCTGAACCTCATTCTGCACGAGTCAGAGACTTCTCTCTTGAGCCTAATGTTACACTCTACAGTCCCAACCCATGTTTATATCCTCATTTAAAAAATTTTTTTTCAGTGAAATGGCATAAAAACTGGGTGATGTTTTCTTTAGGAATTCACACTGCTGTTGAAATCACACCATTCGCTCCTCAAACATTTAATGAGAGGTCAATGGGTTTAGTTATGAGCTGAGAATGGTGGGTATTTTTGTTTCTAATATCCGTTGCACTGTGAAGGGAAGTTGGTAACTGGCAATTATTCATTTAAAATACAAAAAAGTGCCAGATACTTGGGTGAAAGGAAACAAAGGTACAGGATCCCTGCCCTCAAGTAAGTGAGAGAATACGTCAAGTCAACAATAAATCCCAGTACAGACTGCATAAAAACACTCTGTGAATTCTAGGACTACGGTGGCAGGGGTGGGTGGGAGAATGGGGTGATGCAGGCTGCATGTGCTGACAAAAAAGCAAAATCCCTAGGACTACCTCTGAACTTTTTTAAAAAGTGACCTGGGTAATGTTAAACAAGTTAATTTAGCAACTCCAAGCTTTAGGCTCCTCCACTCTCCAACAAAATACCAATGCTTAACCGATTTGTTACTTCTCACAGTATTATAATGAGGTATTTGTACACAAATTCACTATAAGAATGTGACCCTAATACTTTTTCCCTTAGTCATTTTGGGTAATTGGTGTGTGTGTGTGTGTGTATGTGTGTGTGTTTCTGTCTGTAGTTCCTAGATTACAACTCCTTTGGAAGAGAAACAGAGTCTTTTTCAAACTTTAAATTCACCTAGCCACACATACTAGCTCATAATTCTTAGCAGATGCTCAATGTTTATTGCACAGAAACTTAAGTCTGGGTCAGTCCAGCAATGCTGGCAAGATCTGAAACTTCTTTCTTCCAAACAAAAGCCAAATACTCATCATTAAAGTTGGTGTTAAAGTATTTGGATAAATAACATACTCTAATGCTAGGAATGTAATTATTATTATCTTGGTGTTTATAACTGCAAATATTATAACTACTCATAAAATTTCCAGTCCTTTGAAAAGTTCATTGCTTAGAGCTCAAGTCAGCAAAATGATAAGCTTCAATGGCAAGTCTATGCCATGTGAAACACTTTTTTTATTTCTCAAATGACTTCTTATTAATTTAGTAAGTGTCCCTCCTCCAAGAAGTTACCCCAAAGGGTAGCACGGCTTAAATCATTTTTCATTATACATCATACTTTTAAATATCTCACTCAAACCTTTTCAACCTTTTTATTTTAAATAATTTGCAACTAAATAATTTGCAAGTGTGATGTCTGTCCTCAGGATGTTTATGTATTGGATGTTTACATATCTGGTATCTTAGACTATTTCCATACCCTTCCTGTACTTCTGAAAAAAATTGCAACATCAAAATTTTACTGTGTACCTATAGATTTCCATGGTCTTACTTAATTCACATGTGATCTCTATTAGATGTTGGAATGATAGCTTTGTGTGGGTAGGAAATGAATGCAGATTTCAGTCCCTTTGCGATCTTTGTTTCTCTGTCTCCTGGTTTCTGAGAAGCAGCCTCACAAGGAGCCCTGGAGCTAACTCTGCACTGAGAAGCAGTGACCTCAGCTATGGACACACATATTTCCTGTCTATCAGCAGTTTAAAGAGGTTTTCATACCAAAAAGACCAAGAACATATTAAAAAGCATTTCAGGAAAAGGTACATTTCTGTTGCAAAAGTTGTGGTTCTATGCTTTCCCATAAAGTTTTATCTGTATTATTAGGGAGATTCCTAAATGATTCAAAATAAACACACATGTGTACTCAAACAGGATTTGTCTATCCCAGCATAAGGAAAATGATGTATTTATTATTAGCTTTGCAGTAAGTCATGCCTTTAATTTTCCTTCTCCTAAAAACTTAGTTTCAAAAATAAACATAAGGATGAATTTCTGGAAACTGAAGACTTGCAGATGGTGTGATGGTCTCAATCAGTCTCTTGGACTATAAACTCTGACAGCATCCTTCATGTATTTGCAATGATCTAGGTGGGCCTCTCATGGTAATGAGAGTTTCATGGGCTAGTGGAGAGTCTGGAAGTGCAGGTGTCCAAGAAAATTCTTCTATATGGGGCAAATAAAGCCTGTAAGGAGCTGATGGGATTACTGGGATTAAAGTTGGCCACTCACTTAAGGTTA
The DNA here is from genome assembly GCA_004026665.1 of Murina feae. Lineage (NCBI taxonomy): Eukaryota > Metazoa > Chordata > Mammalia > Chiroptera > Vespertilionidae > Murina > Murina feae. Next base: position 21,938 of record PVJC01022848.1, read on the forward strand.
TAAAGACTGCTGTTCAGAAGATAGAATGAAGAGAAAACACAGGCTATCTTGGTACAGCTGCTCATCAGAAATTGTATGTAAACAATCAGTTTCTGAAGGGATGCCAATCATTGCTGAGAACAGATGAAATGAACTTCGAGATTTAATATTTGGTCAACTGCATTTCGCTTGTTGGAAACTAACCTATTCAACCAGAAAGTGTATACTGATTCTTTTTAAAGGATCACTTACTTATAAAGAGGCAGGGACGGCCTTGAAATAAAGCATTTGCAAAGCGTTACTCTCTAAGAGAATCATCAGTAACTTCAATTCACAATGGATGTTCTATAGTTTTGGACTGAGCAAAGGCCAGCCTGTGAGGAGAAGAGCTAGAAAGTTGGGAACATCGTGGCTGTGGATGAAACATGGAAAGAGGAGGTAAGATATCCTGCAACTGTCAGTGACCCCCACGATGCTCCAAGAAGAAAGAGACAGGCAGGTGCTCTGAGGACATGTTGCTTTGCCATCCAAATGCAGTCAGTGGACAGAACTGCAAATACTTCTCATGTCCTGAAAAAGGAATCCAGCTACATTAATTTAATGCACTTCAGCCTGGATTGCACAATGGGGAAAATAGATCTGCATGACCACTTTAAACTACAGCAGAACAAGCACATATGTTACACTAAATACATAGCGTTTTCCATTCCCAGCACTTCCCAAAGTCCCTAACATAATAGAAGCTCTGACTTGCATTTCTCCACTGGAACCATTCTTAACACATGGTTAGACACAGCTATTTCAACCACATACTTGGAAGTGATAAGAAGTGAAATGTTTCCCTGGCTAACATGGCACACCTGGATGTGTTTTTTGTTTGTTTGTTTGTTTGTTTTTGGAGGGGGGGGAGACGAGGTGAGGGAGGAGGTGAGATTATCCACAGAAAAAAATAGGGCTAAGGTACATATTTAAGAATGCTGACAGAAGCATTCTTTTCAAACAACTAAAGCAATAAGCTTTTCAGATGGTAAGAGTCTGATCACATTGTCATTATAATTTTAGATGCAAAGAATGAGGACACAACATTTGGTATGGTTTCAATAAAACTGCCAGTATTTTAAAAAAATGAGAGTGAATTGATCCTTAATCTTTTAAAATTACTTTTGATAAAAAGATCTTAATTGAGATGAATTTTATATGAAATCCACAAATACTCTAAATGTAGATAAATGAATAAATAGATGTCCAGATGTTCTTCTGGAAAACAGCAAAGTTCTTCGAGTAAGGGAACTAAATTACTGTCTCATAGAAGTTGATAATCAGAGATAAATTTCAGCATATACAGGTCAAACCCCAAATTACCTATTTCTACCTCCTTTCCTTTTTGTTCTACTTCCCCAAAGGTACAGGGATGTCCAGATAGAGATAAGGTAAGATGCTTTCATTTGTCACAATAAATGAAATTCATTTACATATTAATGGTTGATTTAGAGGAAGTGTCATGATAAATGAACAAATGTATTAACTGATATTTCTGAGGAAGTGTCATGATAAATGAACAAATGTATTAACTGATATTTCTGTACATATTAACTGATATTTCGGTAAATGGTTGCTAAAATAATGAATACTTGCCATTTTCGTATTGGAGCTTTCTAAATAAATAATAGCATTTTTATAAATGAATGCAGTATTACTTATTTATTTAATATATTTTATTCATTTTTTATAGAGAGGAAGGGAGAGAGATAGAGAGTTAGAAACATCGATGAGAGAGAAACATCAATCAGCTGCTTCCTGCACACCCAACACTGGGAATATGCCTACAACCAAGGTACATGCCCGTGACTGGAATCGAACCTGGGACCATTCAGTACGCAGGCCAACACTCTATCCACTGAGCTAAACAGGTTAGGGCATGAATGCAGTATTATTTAGAAACATAAGTTAAAGCTACAGAAATAGTATAATGTATGCACTATAGAATATTTTGATCGACAGTTGCAATGACTAATCTGAGTTTTTTAAATAATGTTTTTTTAAAAAGGCAAGTAAAATTCTGCATGTTATATCTTCATTTTTTAAGATTGAGATCTTAAAGTTCTTTTCTTCATTGAGCTCTGTGTACCTCTTGAAATATCAAAAATATTTTTTTCAGTATTTTACATGATTTACTAATGTCTTTTCTTTACCATGAGTATTTCTACCTAGAAAGTTTATACTTCATTTCCAGATCCTCAATCTGAAGGCTCTGTCAGATTTCTTGGACCTGTGTAGCCATTAGCCTATGCCACCACCTGGACTGTGATCTTGGTCTTTCTCTTCTGAGCTGAGCTCTGGCTGTATCAGCTTTAGTCCTAAATAAACATACCAAGTCTTCAAGGTGAAAGACAGCTGTGATGACTTCCTTCATACAGCTGGCTCCCTGGGCTGCTCCCCCCTCCCCCGCCCACTTTTCTGAATTAATATATGGCCTATAACATGCTCAAAATTAAACATTTTTATTCCTAAAGAAAGAAAATGAGGCAGGTGTTGGCAGGACTTTAAGATGTGAAGTCTGTAATGGTGGGTATGCCCATGCCTTATAGATATTTCCTTCAAAGGCTGGAGAGATTTGAAAGATGAATGGTCTAGGCCTCACCTTATCTCCCCTCATGGACTACACTTCCCAGTCACTAGGACAAAGGAACCAAGGGAAACAGGCTCACCAGTGAAGCTTCTGTGTGAAATTCTCAGACAAGCTTCATGGTGACCTAAACAATTACTTGAGCTAAGAAAATCTTTTCAATTATTATTATTATTTTTGCTATGTGCTGCCTCACATGATTATCAATAGTATTTAAAATGAATTCCAGCTAACCCAAGCCAGTTTGGCGCAGTGAATAAAGGGTCTCTGGTTCGATTCTGGTCAAAGGTACATGCCCGGTTGCAGGCTAGATCTCCAGTAGAGGGGGTGCAGGAGGCAGCTGATCAATGATTCTCACCAATGATGTTTCTATCTCTCAGTCCCTCTCCCTTCCTCTCAGAAATCAATTAAAAAAATGAATTCTAGCTATACTCCATAAATTTATATTTTCATGTAGGCAAGCCCAGGATACCAGGTGATAAATTCATTTTTAATAGAATCACAGAATCTTAAATGTTTGGAAGGACTTCAAAACTATCACCTGTCCCTGAGGAATTCTCTCTATAGGCCTCTCAGGCTTGCTAAAAGAATGAAGGAGCTGATTTAATTCTTTGCTAAGCACAGAAAATATAGCTGGAAGTTTAAAGCATTAGTTGTAAGAAAAAACAAACTTTGGTAAAATCAAGACTTCATTTTTCCGAAAGAAGGCAATTAGAAGAATGCCATAAATGCATTTTTACCTGCTTGAGGGAGAGCTGAAAAAAAAACCAAAAAACTGCCCAAGTCACTTATGCAAGTACATAAGTGATTATTCTGACTCATAACGTATAATTAGTCTCAAGTGCTTACTCTGTTCCATAATTGGAAATATAAAAGCATGATGTATTTTATTACTATTGGAATTTACAGAGCATTTTTTATTTAATCTACTTTCCTCTATTTGAACAGAGAATGGAATGAAATTTGAAGGCTGGGGCATGAGATGGAGAAAGGAAGTGTGTGTGTGTTTCAAGTCAGCATGCAAAATTGCTATTCTGATGTAAATAAAAATTGTCATTTTGATGTGGGACTTTCAAGTGGTGCATTAAGTGAGGAATATATAAGGGCATGAAATACCAAACATATCTGGGCTTCAGAATTTCCAGGGGATGCCTTTTTCACCTTTGGAGAGGTTGCTGTGGATGCTAGAAAAGTTTCAAACTGTGGTTTCTGTCAATCCTGTAGAACAAGCATTTTTTGCTCTGAGGCTTTCAAATTATGATATCAAAGTTAATTAAAGCTTAGGAGTTTGTATTACATTACATGCTGCATAACTGTAGCCATTGCTCCTAAATGTGAACATTAATGCACTCTGTAAAGGTATAATTATAACTGCCCCAACAGAAATCAACAAACCTCACCAAAGGAATTTCTTAAAATTGCTATCATAAAATCTGTGCATGTTATGGATTTCATTAACATTTTACTCCTCAGGGATTCTCAATTGTACAATAACAGAAGTTCTTTAAATTTTAAATACCACAGGCAGGAACAGTCGTTCACCCAAAGCAGATGTGAAACCATCAAACTTGCCCTTTTATTGGTCCATGGATATGAGACTGGTTAGTAATTGATAGCCCTTAATGTGTGTTTAGAAGTCAGAATTAGAAACTTAATAGAATTTTCCCATGAAAAGATAAGTTAATAGGCAATAGGCTTTTCAAACACAGTTCCTTACTCTTGACTATATTTTAAGTTAAAAAAAATTAAAAAGTAAACCACTTTGATTCGCTTACTTTAAGAAAGCTAAATAGACAAAGCCAGGGACACAATGGCCAGGTGAGAGGAGGTCCTTTCAGTCATATTTCTTCTAAATCCTGTCAGTAATGACTTGTGATTTTTGTCCTTGTGTTTCCTTTTCTTAATCCTCTCCTTACAGTGCATTTTGATACCTGAGTGTGCAGTATTCTAAAATAACATCTGTATTTATTTAGCTAAAAACAGTTTCCTTTAAAAACTAAAAATATTGAACTTTAAGATAAATAAACAATGAGGTTATGAGACTATTTTCCTGCATAAGGTAAACAGATGAATCTGTATTTTTGGAAAACAAAAGACCTATGGTTCTGTTAAAAACAAATCTATGATAAGCAGTGGAAAAAGGAGAAAAACCAGCCAAACAACTAGTTACTTTTTTTTTTCCAAAATGCTGACTAAACTTATTATTTTTAAAAATGACTTGATTAGGATTTGGGGAATTTACACCCTTGGTTTTGATTAGGGGCTAATTTTACCCTCAACAGGACAACCAATTTTCCCCTCCATGACAACCAGGCTCTGGAGAAGTTTTTGGTTGTCATGATGGACACGTGTGTGTGTGTGTGTGTGTG